>VXAA01002535.1:520497-550047 GCA_013399115.1 Anseranas semipalmata | reverse complement strand
TATCTCCGCTCCCCGTGCGGCTGGAAGACCTGTTTCTAAGTGCTCGCTACCTTTATTGCACAAGACCCCGTACCCGCCGGCCACCTTCCTCCGTTCCCATCTGCCTGGCACCCGGAACAACTCACAGCGCTAGAGGCAGCTCACGAACTCCCTGGAAGTGCGCTCGTGCTTCATCAGCCAGGGCAGCAGGTAGGAGGCATCCCCCTGCGCCAGAGCTCTCCTCTCCCAAAAGCCGCCGCATCCAGCAGCACCGTTTGCGTTGAGCGTAAGCCGCAGCCGATACGCGATGGCGTTAGCGCAAGCCATTTGCCGAGCCAGCGAGCAGAAAGCACCAGAAGTAACATTGTGCTGCTAAACCTGCGATGCGGCAGCGTGTGGGGAGCTCGGAGCTGCAGGCACTGCCGAGGCAGACCCAGGCTTTACCATGGCTGCACTGAAAAGAGACGAATGCGGTATTGTCAACTTCAACCAGACACAAACTGTGCCACGCACCCAAAAATCACGTGATAGAATTTTTAAAAAGAACAATTTCAAGGAATTTTGTTTTTACTTTTTGGTGTTTCCAACCCACTGTACTCAAAAGAATGGAAAACATCCCTTTTAATATTTATAATCGTAAGACCTCTACATCTCACGCAATCCCCCAGGTTTGGCTCTTAGGCCAACGCTAAACATTGAGCCGTATCATAAAACTGTGGGAACTGTCAGCACTGACTGGGGCGCACACTCGCAGAGACAAACAAGCCCATGCAGGCAGACGCCAGTAACCCCCCGTCTTCACTGGACAGCAGCCAGTTTGTTGGCAAGTGCCTCTTCAGTGCTCTGGACTCAGTGCCGAGAGCCAGAGCAAGCATCAGCACAGAGCCCTGGTCAAAATACAGTATGTTTATGCAACCAGTACAGCTACACTGCCAATAGCGTGTAAAAGAAAATACAGTGCATTTCCTTGACTGTGTGAAGAGTTCACAATGCTTGCAAAGTTCAGGGCTGCTATATGAATACAATATAGAGAGCTTATTTTTCCTACTTTGGTTATTCTCTTCAGGATTTGCGTCTGGCTATTTCAACAGCCACTTCTGGAGGCTGGAGGGATGAATAGTTATTATATATAGAAACCTTCAGCTAGCTTAGAGTCAAGAAAAAAAAAAGAGTAATTGTTCCAAATGTTCAAAACACAGTCCACCTAGTGAAAAGGCTGCATCATGTCTTCCACAAAAGGAACAATTCCCCGGTAGCAGAAATTGCTTGCTTGCTCTAGAAAAACAAGATAAAATTGGTGTAGTACGAAGACTAGTCCTGAACTCATGTTATCTCCTACCTGCTGCCAGTTACCAGTAATGTAACTTGGCTTAAGCCCCACACCTCATTCTCTCACACAGATTTCCTCTAATATGCATTTCAGCAGTAGACACATTTATTAAAACTAGGTGAAAACACATTTTCAGTGCCTCCCACTGGAGGAAAAAGCTCATTAACAACAGTGTGACAACAATTTGCACAGGCTACCTTTTCCAGGCACAGCAAAAGCAGAGGAAGGCTGACAAAAGGGCAAGGCAAACAGTTGTCCTGGGGAAACCACTGGCTTAGAGTCCAAGCCGAATTTGGCCACCAAGTTGCAAATTGGTACAAGCAAACTCAAAGTAGTCTACCCAAGTCTGGCACTTAAAAACTGCAAATGAACATTTGGGAGATTCCAACATAGGCTTCCTACTTTGCAACTGCTTGCCAGAATATCCCATTCTCCTATAGTCCACCCTCAAAGGACAGCTGGAAGAAGGCCTGGCCAGCTGTAGAAATTGTTCATGATGTTATGTGACATTGAAAAGAAAAGCGAACAGTCTGGCAAAATATTAGCCTGCTATCATGCTAATCCCCATTTGTTTTCCCATTTTTCTCTTGTGGAGCTGCATATGAGCCTCCAAAAACTTAGGGATAAACCTTCAAGTTTGGCTCCTCCAGACTGGCCATCCCTAGCTACAGGTGGCCAACTGGGGATTCTCAGCCACCTGGCCTCATTGCTTGATTTGCTCCAAGGACAAGCCCATCTGCTGGCTTCAGTGGCCAGCCTTCTCCTGCCACGACTGCCTCATCTCCAGCACACAGAAAACACGCACCTGGGCGTGCAGTGCTTTGGTAAATCTTAGTGTGCTACCATGCAGCTCTGCCATACGGCACGAGGTGTGTAACTGGCATTTGTGGATATGGTGCAAAGCAGCAATCAAGGTTCTTGGATCTCCAAATACTGTGCATATATGGGGCTGAGACACTGGGCGGTCCAAGCAGCTTAACTGCCTGTCTTTGACAGTAATAACTATCCACAGTCATTATTAACGGTCTTGGCCTCTCCCACTGACTGACAAACTCCGCATGGGAAAACACCTGCAATGCTCCTAGCGCTCACTTCCAGCTTCCCTTCTGCTACCATTTTAATTTTATCCCAGCAATCACCATTCTACACCACACAAAACAGGAGACTAATATATCACAAACCTACATGTACTGTGGTCTAGACTGAAAAGTGTAGCCAAACGCTTAAACAGCACGTTTGTACACAACGTAAATATGGAAAGGCACAACCTAATATTTATTATGAAAAAGTAGTTCACCACCTTGATGCTTTTGTGGGATTTTCATGGCATTAAGGTATAATCCCAGCTAAGGGTTTTACCAAGTAAATGGCAGAATTCAAACCAGCTTATGCTAAAACACCAGTTTTCAAAGAAAGCATTCTGTTCATGATGTGCTTAAAAAGAATCATGAGCTTGCTTATGTCCCTCCCTGTTCACAGGTGAGCATATGATTACATTTCTGTTAAACAGGGAGCTGAACCAGTCAATATGTTGGAGGATGTTGATGAAATAGAAAAGAAATTATATCCAGAAGAAGCAGAGACCAATGTTTTCAGTTCGCATTTTATCATCCTTGTTTACTTTCTCTTTATAATCCCAGCCTCATTCTCTGAAGTTTATGCATCCTGTATTTCTTGTGAACCTTTTGAAGGGATCCTTCTATCCTGCAAAAAGTTTATCTTCATGCAGACAGAGCAATACGCACCTTCAAGAGAGTATGAACGCTTTTTTTCCCTAAACATATCAGTAATTCTTTTGCTATTTTAATACAGAGATAGATTCAAATAAAACCATTAGGTTTGGACTTTGACTCCATATCACAGCTTGACTGTTCTCAAGAGTGGGCTAAATCCAGACATGGGTGCAAACTTCCAAATAAACTTACACTTGGGTCTGAAGTTTGCTATTTCAATTTCAGGTGTGTTTTGATCTGGAGCTTTCATGTGCTCCAGAACGAAACTGAACTGCTGGCTAAAAAATACCCTAAAGCAAAACAGAAGACTAAACAACCTTTTGAATAAACTTCACGAGTGAATCCTATGTTTGTTTTCAGGAACTGCTCAGCTGCCTGTAGCCATGCCTTCCAGTGTATAATCACCAAGTATTCTTACAAGGATTTTCCCCCCCTAATCTGACGTAAGAATATTCTACAAAACAGCCAAAGATTTCAGCAAGTATGAGTTCAGACTGCTACCTGAGATGCAAATTTGTATTTCCAAATCATTTATGTTTCCTGCCAGGTCCTACTAAATCAAAATTGAGCTGACAGTAGCGCAATGGTATACATAAAAGAGACTCGGCACTCGAATGGAAAATGCAAAAGAACTTTAAAAGAAAAAGGAAGGAACAGTAGGGCACCAGTCTCTTGTCTTTCCCCAGGACTTCTTTGCATCTCCTTATTTTACTGACGCTATCATCTCTTCCTATATTCTTAAAGCTCAGTTGTGGTGTGAGGCAGGTTCAGCAGTAATGTCAATCCAGTGAACTAAACTAAGCAGTTCTAGCAGGGTTGGCCTGGGGCCACTGATTTCAATGGGAGCTGCTGGATGCTCAGCATGACTGACAGTTAGACCCTTTGTGGATCAAAAATCAGAATAATTTTGTTCCATCTGGCATTTTTCATGATCCCCGCTGTGCCCAATATTGCAGTCACAACACCTCACTTTTTAAAAATCACTGTCCTGGTTTCAGCTGGGATAGAGTTAATTTTCTTCCTAGCAGCTGGTATGGTGCTGTGTTTTGGATTTAGGCTGGAATACCGCTGATTACACACCGGTGTTTCAGCTGCTGCAGAGCAGAGCTTACACAGAGCCAAGGCCTTTTCAGCTCCTCGTGCTGCCCTGCCAGCGAGGCTGGGGTGCACCAGGAGCTGGGAGGGGACAGAGCCAGGAGAGCTGTCCCCAGCTGGCCCAGGGGATGTCCCGCACCATGTAGCGTTGTGCTGAACGATGAACTGGGGGGGCTGGCCGGGGGGGCTGCTGCTCGGGGTCTGGCTGGGCATCGGTCAGTGGGTGGTGGGCAGTTGCATTGTGCATCACTTGCTTTGTATATTCCTTTATGCTAACTNTCCTTTATCATAACTATTATTATTATTTTTCCTTCCTTTTCTGTCCCATTAAACTGTCTTTATCTCAACCCATGAGTTTTACCTTTTGTTTCTGATTCTCTTCCCCATCCCACTGGGAGGCAGGGGGAGTGAGCAAACTGCTGCATGGTGCTGAGCTGCCTGCCGGGTTAAGCCACAAGAATACCACCTCCGATACAGGCATAAGAATTAACAAGCACTTGAACAAGTAAAATAGCAGCAACAACCAAATTCTTGCATATTCCAACTCTTGGACAATCAGATTGAGACTCCTTACACAATCCTACTTTTTCAGAGAGTAAATACCCCAGTGATGCTCTTTGAGGTACATCATTTTTAGATTCCCAAATCACTAGTAACTCCAGAAAATGTAGGTGGGTGTCAAACTGCTACACTGCTTTCTAGGTCTTGCTAGGCCTCAAGGTATAAGTTCTACTGGAGGTCAAACATGTTAATCTCTAAAGAAGAAGACCAAAAAAAAAAAAAAATACAGAAAATAGCAGAAGTAGTAGAGAATGGCAAAAAAACATAGCTTCACAGATGGAAAAACTGAAGAGTGATAACACTGCAGGAAGCAAAGAGAAAAAAAGTTAAGTTGGAGGAAATGAAGCTTCTGACTAGGAACACAAGAACTGCTGGACTTCACAGCAGCATACAGCCCGGTATCCCGTCTCACCAGTGGTGAATGGCAGACGGAAGAGTAAGAGAATGGAAGAAGCATATAGTGCTTTTTCCCCGACAAACTCTTTCAGCTTTCAGAGATACACAGGCTAATAATTTCCTGAAGCAGAAATAGTAACATTTGTGCTTAATAGCTTTTAATGGAGCTTACTTCCATGAAAGGGACTAGTCTGAATCTAGGTAAACTTTTGGCATCAACAACAGCCTATGGCAATTATGCCAACAGTGTAACTACATTGTGTATGAGGAAACATCTCCTTTCATAATGCCACCTATTTCTTGAACTATGAGAAATAGTGAGTAATGTTTTCCTAGTCATGTTCTCCACACATGATTTTTATACTTCTATATCTTATCCCCATTCTGTTGTCTTTTCTTTTTCTAAGCTAAAAACCTCATGTAATTCAGTCATGCTCAGCACAGAAGGTGGTCCATACCCCTATCTGCCTTTCTCTTTACCTTTTTGAGCTCTACTGTTTTACTTTGGAGATGTAAGCAAGCCAATACCCAGTGGCAGAGGTAAAGGAACCTGGATTTTTTTTCTGCAAATTCCTTCTGAAAGAAACTGGTAAAAGATTTAGCAAATCTTTTCACTTTTATGTTTCTGGAAATGTTTTCAGAAGCATGATGACCTCTTCCCATACCACATGCAAACTGAGAGCGCCTAGTGTAACCATCAGGTCCCAAGAATGTATAAACAAAAGCATGGATGTTAACATAGAAATGATCTTCTTCTGGGCTCTGTGTCTTACTGCATATGAGTATTGTACAATGCAGTGAGCATTGTAGAATGCTCAGTGTACAAACCCTGTACTCATATAGGTGTAATTAGCCTTTTTCTTAGCTCTGAATCATTTGGGGTAAACAACACAAGCTCTGTCAAGGTAAGTGTGTGGTTAAAAAAGTGCTAATTGAAGATATTTCCAAGTTAAAAGGAAAATACAGAAAATTCAGAAATAGACAAAAATGGGAAGAGTCTGGAAAAAGAAAATGATCTCCAGATGGAGGACGGGGGAATGCCAAAAGTCTTGAAGACTTTTTATTTTAATCCCAATTCCCTAAACATTGGATGTTGTTTATAACACAAAATTGCTTGTATTGTTTGTGTGTTACTGCCTGATTTCTAAAGCGATGAAACAAGCTGTGGAAGCCACAGCAGGGTTCCCTTTTAAACATTAAATCAATGCACTACATCTGCTGAAATCCTGGAGAGCCCAAGGCAGCAATGCCAAATTCCAGAGTCTGTACACAGCAGGAGCTGTGTGGTAAATGTCTGCATTTAGGTTCAAAGTTTGGCTTATTAGCTGTTATCCTCTGAAAACTCTTTGGAGGCTCTTCAGTCTAAGTGCTAGAACAGAGAGTTCTCCCCTCCCACCTCCAGCAGTATTTCTGATACAGTGGAGGCTGTGAAAAGCCTTGGACATACAGGGGAGGGGAACTCAACTGAGCCCCTTGGTCACTTCAGGACTTGATGAAGGCACCATCCCAAGATCGTATTTTAATGGTGGTTTTTTTTGTGTTTGTTTGTTTGTTTTTGAGATAAGTTTCCCACCTTTTTTTCTGTGCTGAAAGACGGGAAGTTCTCTGAGCTGACTGAAATGGACTGATGTGAAAACTGCAGAGGAGTTAAGAAGTCATGAAAAGCTCCCAACGCCCACATACAGATACTCCTAACGTTAAAAAAAATGCTAAGAATTTACTTTACTAAACTCTCCAAATGCCTGAGGTCTGTCTGTCCTCCCACTGTTTATGCACACAGGAATCAATCAAGTTGGGAACAGAAAGCCTACCAAAATACCATCAAAGCTCAGTGCAACACTGTGCTTAAGTCCTGTGGAGCTCTGGGGCTGCTCCCACTACTGCCCACTCAGATTTTTCCAGCAACACACTTCAGCACATTCACTTGATATGTCTGCTAGGTGCAATTAACTCCTTAGATTTGGGCCTCACAGTGAAGTACCTTGGCCCCTCTGCAAACTGACTGGGGAGCACATAAGAGAAGAGTTAAAAGGATGTTCCTGGTTACTAACCCCAAGATGCTGCAGGTTTTCAGTGGGTGCCATCCTCTGACGTGCTGTAGCCTGCTTATTTACACCAGTGTCTTTGTTTCTAAAATGGAAATGATTCCTGTTTGTCAACTGGGGGCGTTGAAAGAATGTATTGGCTAGTCATTGCTCTGTTCCGGGATTTAATAGTAAAAAACATGTCAGAAGGAGTTCTTGCTTAATGTGTGTGATGCAGTGCTATTTTTTTCTGAGGTGGTGACGATAGGAGTTGATGGCACGAAACAGTGAGCATGACAAACATATTCCTACACACTGAATGCTCAGTTTAAAACGACTCTATGGTCCACTGTATGGTTTGCCAGACAACTTGTATAATACTGCATTCTCTTACTATAATGCGAAATCCTAAATCTGACCTGAAATGTCAAACAGGACACATTTTTGTTTCATTTTCATAGCAACCATCTGCTTTTCTGGATACTCAGTTTCTTGGCTTGCCAGGCATCTGGCAAAGTGGCCACTACAAACACACATATGCAGGGATAAAGTGCACAGACAGACTGGTCTGTCCGTGGTCAGACGATGTCTGTCTAGGGCTTTTGGCTCATCTGAACAGCTCTGCGCAGGTGACGTGTTCATGGGCTATTTGCCTGCCTGGGACTGTAGAGGCACTGCACCCAGAGCTTCCAACACCTTCACGGTCAGCATGCCCAATGTATTACAGAGAAAATTTGGGCTCAGGGTTAAATCTAAGTTAATACTAGGTGTTGGAACACGGTTGCACCACCCAAGTCTTTTACAGATTGAGTCCAAGACAAAAGATTTCATTCTAACAAGCTCTGAAATTGAAGATAACTTGCGGTGTGATGGGCAATTAGTTGAATACAAGCTATTACAGTGGGACAAAAGAGTGAATGCAAGGCCTGGATGTTGGTGCAGGAACCTTGCCTAAAAGTACATGATTACTACATTTGGTATTACTACAACAACCCTATGGTACCCGGGTCCAATACTAAGATGGGAAGACAGATCAGTCAGGATATTGAAGAAAAGACGGTGGAGAGCTGTGAGAATGATTAGCGGGGCTGAGAAAAAAAAATGTTTCTCATGAGAACATAACCAGAAGTAAAGAGATCCAACAATGAGAACTAAAACCCTATAATACACAGACATAAATGCAACCTACAATACACAGTACAACACAGTACAATACATAGTGCAACACAGTACAATACACAGTACATAAATACAACAATACAATACACAGTAGAAATATGTTACGTTTTATGAAGAAAGTGTAACTGTTTGGAAATGAATACCAAAATTTATGATGGATTTTGCCTCATTAAAATTTTTAAATTCAAAATTGCTTGCATTTTCTACAAGGTGCTCTAATTCAAATAAGATAGTGGACCCTGATGATCAGCTTAAGTGAGAAGCTGAAATCTACAGTTAGAATTGTCCCTTCTGGCCTGATGTATGAACACAGCCTTTTTCATAATTTGGGCTGGTTTTGAATTCTCCGTTCCTAATTGCACTATGTTTTTCAGATGTACATAAAATGAGTCTCTAAATTTTCAGTTGACACTACTGAATTTTTGCTAAAAAAAAAAACAAAACAAACTCCAAACCATTAATTTCTTCCAATATTCACCTCCTAAGGAAGAAAACTGCATTTCAAAATAATGCAGAGCTTAGAAGTGGTACCTCGTGAGAAAAAAATAATGATACTCACTTCTGAGGAGTCTATCCCTTTAATCCCCCCTTTTAGCCTCATTCATCTTTTCCAGCTAGCTAATCTCTTCCCTAAGTTATTCAGGACTGCCCAACTGTATCAATCCCACTGGTTTGATTTCTCACTTGGACTGCGACAGCATTGAAGACTACCATAAGACCTGTCTGCATCTCGAGAGAAGGGGAAAAACTGGTGATGTGCCCAGATAAGCTGGAATGTCCACCAGCTCAGCAGCAAGTGCTGGCAGGGAAGAGCACATGAAGACCAGTTAAACACCGGTCACTGCTGCCCTGAACATTTCAAGGATACAAAATCACCCCGCTGTCAAACAAATACTTAGCATATTGACACTGCATAGCACGTGAGAGGGGAGGCAGTCCTATTTATTTCAGTCTTGACACTGAGTTACCTCTGGCCTCATGCAGTACAGGTGATAACCATAATATGGCAGCTGGCTGCTCACATTTCAAAGTCCCAAATGCCTCCTCATATATAGGAAGGGTCATGTAAAAATATCACTGCATTACTGGGCTTGAAAATTGGGATATTAAAAGGTTTTTTAGGCAGAACTGGTTGAGGAATGTTTTATTTAAGGCAAATGTTGGCGCCATGAAAAAGTTAGATCTTTTGGTTTGGTGGGGAAAAAAAAAAACATATTCTAAAATTCTGCAGTTAGTTAATATTTCTGTCACATCTTACAGTAACTGTGCTCCCATACTCTTCCCTAACCTGCAATGCCCATGTGATTTACATTGCCCGCAATGCACCAGTCTCCCACCCACAGTGCAGGGAAGCAGCTGCATCACAGGCATCCCTAGCTATGACATACTGCTGCTGATGTCATCTTACAGAGAGCAGAGAGAGCAGGGAACAGCAACAGCTCTGATAAGGTAACGTGAGAGCAAATGTGTATGGCATATTTTTCTTCTAGGATAGTTAGCTCTTTTATGAAAAAAATGATAGTTTTTTTTGAAGAAAGAAGTTATTTTTATGCTAGTTTAATGTGGCAATGCCAAATATCTACTTAAAAACAAAACAAAACAAAATAAAACAAACAGAAAGCAGTAAAGGGAAATCTATGTTGATGTGTAGTGGTATCAATTCAGCTGTGAGGAAATTGCAACTTCCTTAAGGGAACCTGAGCCATTCTCCGGCATGGAATTATAGTTGCCTGCATGAAGGCAGAATTTGGTTTTCAAGTTAACATTTCACTTCATTAAGACTTCTCTTGTAAAATAAAGCCTAATCTAATTCTACTTTCCATTGTATAATTTACTCAGCATGATCAAATATATGTTGCATAATAAAAATACATGGACATACACTGTGTATCACTACACAGTTCTTAATATCCTGCTACATTCTGTATGCTGCTACTCTTACCTAGCATGACGTTCAGATTTAATGAGGGCCCCTGAGCACACACTACCCTGAGACCAATGACACCAGGCTGGCACCTGGAGGCTGTGCCCTCGGTTACTTCTCCTGCTGCTGCTGATCCTGCCATTCGCTGTTATCGGAACTGAAACCAAAAATGCAACTGCTTTGAAAGGGGAAGTTCTGCTTTTGTACTACCTAATGCAGGGAGCTGAGGAGATGATGCACGTCTGTATTTCGTATAGGAGTACTTGCTATGAAGATAGAATGTATTCAAAGCATCAAAGTCTTTCCAAAACAAATGCCCTAATCAACTAAAATAATCAATCTAACAGAAAAAGACTGGCTTTTTACAAGATACCTCCATGTACGTCCTTGACTGATATGTTTTTCAATATCTTAAAATATGCATATTCTTAATGGCAGCTGTAACTTTCAAAACACATGCTGAAATCTCTGCTGCTTTGTCATTAAAGGGAGAGAACCTGCCCTCCAGGGCTGTGCTGATTAGACTTTTCTCCAGTGACACAGAGACAATGCAACTTATGCTCAGTCTTGTAACCTTTCTCTTGAATACCGAGAAAAGGGTGGGTGGCTTTTTTGGCAGAGCAATTCTGTAAACCTGCGATGCAAATATTTTGACTGCTTAGTCACTCCAATTTTAATGAAGGGTCTACAGATTGGTCTGTGCATGCAAATGGGAGTGGGAAAAGGGGTTGGGAACAGGAAAAAATTAGATTGCTTACCAGTAATAGAAATTAATTAGTTAATATTTATAAAGCACTTTGAGATGAAAAGCAGTAGGTGAGCCTAAATACTATTAAATAATTGAAGCTTACTGAGGGGGGGATCATGGAATAACAGCAGGGACTTTTGATGCCTGAGTGTCTCACTATTAAACTTGTTTTGCTTATCTTATTTTATAAATCTGACCATTTGTGAAGTAGTCACGAAAAAACACCCAACAGAACAACCAACAAAACTAGTGAATCAGAACTGCTGATAAGACCACAAGCACAATAGCATGGGAGTTCTGCCTCAAATATAAATCTCTTTCAGGTCAAATACACTGTAAAATACACAGGAAATCAACACTCATGCATCAGGGGATAAAATTCTGACATCACATTAATGTCTGTTCCTAAAAACTCCATCAGCCCTGAATAACACCACTCCACTCTGAATCTCATCGGAATATTCACTAAAGAAATTACCAGCACTGCAGCATGTGCCACGGAGGAATAAAGCAAGTACAGCACCAGTAGTCATTGCAATTACTTCAGACACTTGTAAAATATCAACAAAAACCTAGAGCCAAAATTTACAAATCATCCAGCAAAGACTGCAGCTCTAAGCAATAAATAATGTGCACTTGTGAAGAAATCTTGTTGCATAAGCTTCACTTCTAATAGGATTGCAAAATTAGTGGAGGCAAAGAGTTCAACAGGTTTGTGCTTTGAGGATTTTATTAAGGCATTTGCTACAGCAGCTCCCTGTCGTATCTCAGCTCAAACTGCTTCAGACACATAAGTAGTCACTAGATGGAAAATCGGCAGAAGTTACATAAACGAAGGATAATGAGCACCAGCAAAGTGTTAGAGGAGGTGAGAGAGTCTAACGGAGCACCGCAGGGACTGCTAGTGCCTGTTTCACTTAGAAAAACTAAATAAAATTAATAGAAGTACCAGGTCTGATGCTGTTGCTAGGGTGAAAAGTAAAACAGTGCAAGGGCCGGTTAAAGGACAGAGCACTCCCTGACCACGTGGAGTACTACACCGAAATTGTTACCACAAAACTTGCTCAGTTCTCTGTGTTTCTCCACAACAACGTATAAAATATAAGCAAATTTTATTTGACAGTGAGTCCACTGGAAAGCATTATATACTGCCACAAAACCAGATGGATTTGGAGGTAGATGAAAGTCTGTGTGCCTGAAGGAAGTAATCTAAATCACAGATAATGAATGTGAAAGAAAAATTTACGTATTTGGGAGTATTTGGGAGGGGTACTAGAGTAAAAGTGTTTGATTGCAGACAGGAAATCAGTTGATAATTCAGTGCAGGTCCGGATACATGTCATTTTCTGAGTTAAGACTAAATAGGTCTACTTAGACAGTTGCATTTGATTTGAAGAAGGGTAAGGAATGGTGGAAAATCTCACCTGCTCTGTAGCGGAAGAAAGACTTTTCTAATTCTTCTCCATTAAATACTTCTAAAAGGCATCCTAATAGCATTTTTCTATACCCAGCTTTAACACAGATATACTGTATCAGGGAGAAATCCTGAAAGTTATTCTGAATGCTATTATAAAAGACTCCCTAAGGACACTGAACTTGGAGCGATACAAAAACAACTGCCCCTGTGCTAGATGTCAAAGAGGCTAAGAAGTATGCATAGTAGTGTTCCTTCACATTCTGATGCTACAGCTGCTGATTGCTACCATAGCTAGAGTCCACCTCTGGCATTAATAAGCTACTGTGGCCAATTTTTAAGGCTGGGTATGTAGAAGAGAAAACCAAACAGCTGCGGGCTGTTAGTGCAGAAACAACTGAAGTCCAAATTTTACTGTGAAAGAAACTTTCTGCACCCCTGGTCCAACCCAAAAGAATACCTCTTTAGGCACTCATCCTTTCCAAAACATGAGTGTTGACTGCAAGATGACTGTCATCATCCAGCTCCTGGCATGAAGGGTTTTGATGGCTAATACAGGAAAATTATCAAATCACCTTCAGAAGTCAGAGATTTGATTAGGTGAATAAAATTACTTCTTTTCACTATCATGAGCTATATGAAATGTAGAATTCAGTTTCAACACACAGAAAATGCCCACGGATGCTGAACAGAAAATGAGAAAAATTGGTTTCCTGTCAACATATTTGATTACATCCTTAATTTCAAATATATAATTTACTAATTTCAAGAGACTACTTTGATTTAAAGGTGATACTTTGCTAAATGGGAATCAGCTTACCATCAAAGCAGTCTGCAACTGAACTTACCCTCATAGCAAAACACAAG
Source organism: Anseranas semipalmata (assembly GCA_013399115.1). Lineage (NCBI taxonomy): Eukaryota > Metazoa > Chordata > Aves > Anseriformes > Anseranatidae > Anseranas > Anseranas semipalmata. The sequence continues at coordinate 536,797 of VXAA01002535.1, read as the reverse complement.
GTAAATTATTGTGAATCAGAAATGAATTAGATTCACTTCTTAGTACTTTCACAAATGAATTCTCTCTTGCAATCATATTTACCACACTTAATTAGTTTTCCTCTTTTTACATTCCATTTAATTTCATTTCATTACCAGTAAAATTTATGCAAGTCTATCCACAGCCAGTGTGTGGCAAGTGTGTTGTGGTGCTGTGGGAACCTGTGGCTGATTTGCAGCATGTGGGGGAGCCCCAGAGCCGAGATCTGGCAGAGCTGGGCTCCTGTGCTGCAATGAGTGCCTTGACCTTTCTGCGATTAAAATATCATGCTTAATGCTGCATGGACAGAGTAGCTTATCTTTCATGACAAGACTTGTGCTGTATCATGGGATTCAAAATGTTGTAAGAACACTATTGTTACTAGCAAATGGTAGTTATAATTCCACCTGAAATAAATTATGCATGTCTTGTTGAAGAAGTTCTCCCTTTTCCAGAGCACAGGATTGGAGCCAAGGTATCATGTAAGTCCTATTTGAGTCTTCAGTATTCATTTTAAATGAGATTTCAGTGGTGTCTGGCCACTGCATAGGCAAATTTCACCTGGGGAGTATTCACAACATGGATGCAAGACAACCTTACAGCTTTCCTGGCCAGGAGGTTTTCACGAATTATTTCTAGTATGCTTTTTAATGTTACTTCTTGAAACACGGTTCTCAACATTCACCTCTCCAAGTAGCAGTATCACTCAGTTGCTCTGTCATACAGCTTTACTTAGCAGAGTATGCCAGCTGAAGTGAAGGGATTATTCACTTGATCAGTAATCACAGGGCCATTCCTGACGTCCTGGATAACAGAGCCACGGGCCTCTAAATACTCCAGGAACTACTGGGGACTGATACCTGAGAGAGGACAGCTCTCCTGCTCGACAGAGTACAACCCTCACTACACGTGTGTCACAGAATGACGTACTTACATGCACCATGAAATCTGAGAGTAGGGGTAAAGGCAAAGAAAAGCACAAGCACGAGCTTGTGCAGCTGGAACTACTGCACGGAGACCCAGACCAAACACCGATGGAGTGATGCTGTGCATAGTCCGAGACAGGGTCAGCTCCAAGATGAAATCACCTACATACAATAACTTCTGTTTTCACTTCTTGTAGCACACCAGTTAATTGGCATTTCCTCTGTCCGGCAGAAGAACAAAAGCTACCTCATGAGTACAGCTGGCACTATCATGAGTGCATCTCAGCAGTAATAACAGATATGGTCATACTTGTTTATCTAGCAGATAGCAATTCTACTCTAAATAAAAAAATAGCAAGAACAGATTTGGTGCCTATTTTAAGGCAGGACACCTTGCTACATGCAGCCCTGTAACCGGTTACCCACCTTAACAAAACCTCAGAAGAAACTTCTGCGATAAAACAGGTAAGAGTTCGGATCAAAAGGACTGCGGACTATGTTTAGTTGGCCCTTGGGTTAGCTTGCCAAACTGCCACCTGACGCTTTCCAGCAGCGCGAAGACGCGCTGCAGCAAGGCGCAGCCCGCGACCCCCCGGCGCTGTCCCGGCGGTGTTACGGCCCCGCCGCGCGGCCGCGCTCCGCCTGGGGCCGCTGGCACCAGGTGCCTGCTGCGGGGCTCCCGAGCTCTTCCCTCGCCCCGCGGCACCAGACGGGGCCGCTCCTCCCCAGCCCGCTCTTTCCCAGCACGGCAGCTGACTGTTTTATTTTCTCTGGCACTGAAAATGGAGCCAAGGACCCGGCGTCCCCAGCAGATCTGGGCAATCTGTCGGGAAAATGTGCTGGGGGAAAAACGTCACGCCGGGCAGTTATTTTTTCCGCTGTTTTTGAACAACCTGTACCTGCTGCAAGGATTCGCTCAGGCTCGGCGGAGCGCAGAGGGGGCAGCCCGGTCCCTGGCCGCGCCGGAGCTCACAGACCGCCCGCGGGCCGCTCCGGCGGGCGGGAGGCCGGAGGAAGCCCGGNCGCCCAACGGTCGCCCAGCGGTCAGCGCCGCGCGCCGCCAGGGGGCGGCAGAGACCGAGCGGGCGGGAGCGGAGCGGGACGGTGCCCGAGTCGCGGCGCGGTGGGGCGCCACGCACCGCACCTCGTGGGAAGGCAGCCCCCGCACGCCTCCGCGAGGGCTACGCGCACCGAGCCGGCGAAACCCTCCCCGAGCAGAGACCGGAGCCCCCTTCTGGCTCGAGGCGGTGCAAGCGGCTGGAGGGCAGCAGCCTCCCGAGCTGGCGCCCGTCGCCGCGGGCAGGAGACGCGCTGCTGCCGCCCACGCGGGCGCGGTGCGAGCAGCCCGCCCCAGGCCCCGCTGGGGGGCATCGGGAAGGTCCGTGGGAGTGAGACACGTTTGGAGCCACTCCGGCACGGCCTGGGGTACGCAATCCAAAACAGGCAGTGTGCTTCGGAGCGCTGAGGGAAGAGTCGACATCATTCCCTCCGACACCACGTGAAATCGGTTTGACACCTGAAACAGCATGGATTGCTGACTGTTTTTAACACATAAAAAGCCAATAAGCAAAAAAAAATAAATCAGCAGAACCTCGGCAGGAGCACTGGTGTATTGAAGAGGGAGCTCAGTGCAGAGTAACGTGGGAAGAAGGTGCCAGGTCAAGCAGCACAAGGAAGGAAGGGGGAAATCTTTCCCCCTGCTCCCTGCAGCTCTGTTGGGAAGCCAAAGGAGATCCCATTACTTCACTGTGAGCCTAAATCCTGGCCCACGCAGTGCGAGCAGTAGTCCAAATTAGAGAGAACACTAAAAGACTCACAGAAAAATTACTTCTACACAAAACAGGGCAGTAGCAGAGGAACTGACAGAGTGTGAAACAAGAAAATCAGCAGCGGGCTTCTCTTTGCAGGAGGGAGGGCCAGTAGCTACATTGCCACACTTTATCACTAGACGTATGTCAGGGCAAACGCAATCAGAAAGGTCAAATAGATCAAGCAAAAGTAGTTAAACAGTGCATACACCCTGCTCAGCAAAAAAATGTGGTTTGAACTCTCAAGTAGCAATGCTGTTAGCAATCTCTTTTTCTCCTTTTTTTTTTTTTTCTTTGTGGGCTCTTCACTTTTCTCTTACCAAAATCACAGAAACAGGATCACATTGTGCCGAGCAGACAGCAAACAGTACCTCGACTGCCCACCTCTTCCACACGCAACTCCTCCAAACTTGGCCACATTGCTCCTGGTACAGCCAAATCTCTGGCCTCAGCCTCCCCTGCTGTGCCTTGAGACAAGCCCAGAGCAGAGCATACGGCTAAGTACAGGCAGGTAAGGGAAGCAGAGGGAGTTTCTCAGAACAGAAAAGTAAGGCAGAATAGCAAACACTCGATCACACTTGCTCCCTGCTGTTGTACCTCAAGATAGGTTTCCACCAACTTAAGGAAACTAAAGAGGAGTCAAACTTTTCAGTGCTTTAAGATTGGCTGTAGTCCTTGGATTTATATTTTACAAAGCAAATGAGATTCTGCTAAGTACTGAGTATGAGTAAAGTCTGAGCTCAAAGCTAGGACTATCTGAACAGTTCTCAGGCACTTCATCCCTAAAAACACACCAAATGAGCACAGAAGACCAGGGTTTCAAGTACCAGACTGGAGTTATTTGGTCTACATCAAATGTCAGCTCAACAGACACTGACTCCTGAGACTTTGCAGAGCAAAGCAGCAAAGTCACCACAGAAGAAGGTATTTTTTCTCAATTACTCCTGATGGAATGAAATTACTCCTGGTGGAATGAAAACAAACAATACCATCTCTTATTCCACGGTCTGCTGGTAGGTCGTGCTCTCAATGGGCACAAATAAGGCTCCTATTCCATGGCTGTCCCATCACATATTCTCCACTCTCCACCATTTATGACCACTGTCCCCCCTGCATTATTTTTCAGATTTTCTTAATTCATACCTCATACTACATACCAAGATCCTCATGTCTTCACCTAATCTTCCAAGCCAGAAATCTTTTCCTCCCAAATTCATACTGCCCACATTACTCCCAGCCCATTTTGCTCTTTCCTCTCCCAAATATCCTGGCCCACTCGTGCCCTGCATTTCCACCAGGTGTTGTCTTGGACACTGCAGACCATGGAAGCTGTGAGCTGCTGTGAACATGGTGACAAGTGAGTGCCTGTTTGCTGCTTTTCAGCCAGACGAGGTGGCTAACCCTTCTGTGAAAGAGGTTTAACGTCGGGTTTGCCACAGCACACCAGGTGGGTAGATACTATCGCACAGCTGGTCTGTCGCTGCTGATGTTCAGAGGTCCACAAAGCTGCTTGGAGTGCTTCTGCCTAAGGTGGGACTTGACCTGCTGAACCTAGCTGAAGCTTTTATCCAGGCCACGCATTGCGAATCCTGACTACAGAACACAGGTTAAGTTTGGTGTCCTTCAGGGCTATAGTTGGACAACTCTGCTGTTCAGACGCAGCTGTATCTTGTGCTGAAGGAGTAAAGCTCACCTCTGCATAAGACCACACTTCCTCAGGAACTTGTCCAACTCCCACCAGAATAAAGGATCATTTCAAGCCTTACCATATTCCTGCTCCAAGTATGTCATGCATTTCTTCCATCTACCTCCTCTAATTTAAAAGCAGAGGAATGAGAGTATACTGTTTTTAAAGCATACACAAGCACCGTGCTATCCTCACACCTAAGATAAATTTGAAAACAAGGTATACATGATGGGTTTTCATACCAGCAGTGGAAGGCACTGAGAAGGGAGCACGACAAAGATAGAAATCTAAATTAAAAAAAAAAGGCATGTTTTAGTGTGCTTGAAAACCCAGTTATTACTAGCCAACATGGCAGGAACAAGATACAGGCTCTATCTACTGCAGTTTTCAACACCTGTTTGGACGAGGCAAGGAAAAGGATGGAGAGCTGGTAAGCATCGCCTCAGCCAAAGTATCACTGCTAGAATCTTTTAAACTAAGTAGCAATTTGTTTTACAATTTGTCATAGCTGCAATTTTGTCTATTTTCAGTAGGTATAAAATGTGGAAGAAATCCCACCTCCTAGCAAAACCAAAATTGTAACAAGCAACATCATACATGCATACTTACTATATACTTTCTACCTTGACTACAGCCTATCCAAACTGTCTGTGGGACTTAATCACTTTAGCATTCTCCAAACCAGTGGGAAACAGGAGCATTCACCGGCCCAAACACACAGTTACCAGTTCAGCTCTTTGAGAGGAAAATGCTGTAATCACGCAGGCAGGATCTCTCACGGAATTCTTTCAAATAGTGGGGATCTTCTCTCTCCTTTGCAAGCAGTGTAACCTTTGGTTGAAGGGGAAATGATTTAGGAGGTTCCTGGGTTTGAAATTCACTTCTCGCCTCCACCATGTCCCTCAGTCCTACAGAGATGGTCACTAAATCTGCATTGACCTTCCAGTTCCTGCCGTCTGTAAATCAGCCAGAACTCCCCTTGACCTGGGTGGGAGGTTTGCAGGATTAAAGTCAGCAAAGAGAGACAGGAATAAAAAATGACATACAAGAGCCTTTCTTTTCTTCTTTGTTCTTTCTTTTTCCTTTTTAAAGAAAAAAAAAAAAAGTATTTCTAGCAATGAGAAATCTTTTCTGCTCCCAAGGCAAACTTTGAAAGCAAAATAACTGTTACACGCATATATCCTATTATTTGTTAACAGGTTTCACACAAGTAACTTGCTCAAATCACTTTGAAAACATTTCCTTTAATATACGAACACAGGAGATAGATTAAAAGCCTGCAAGTCTCTTGCTGAATGCCAGAGGCTCTGGAACACTGAACTCAGCACTTTGTAAAATTATCTCCCTTCAAAAGAATTTTCTACTGTTCTGATTGAAAAGGAAAAGCGAGGCAGAAGCCAAGTAATGCTACTGACAGTTCGAGTCAGTTCCATTACACATCTATATTCACCCTGCATCCCGCTCACACCACCCTCTGCTCATCAAACAAACTCAGGGTTCAAACACAGCCGGCCACGCCTGAAGCCTGCTGGACAACTGCAGTGCATCAGCTATGGAAGATGCTTCAGCGTCGTGGAAATAGGCCACCAAATAGTAACAGGTCCCAAAGGAACAGCTGCAGGAGTCACTGCCTCATCACCTGTTGGTCCTCAGCAGCTTGTCCCAACCAGCAGAGGTCTGGTGAGGGGAGCAGTAGGCTCCAGGCTTCAGGACACAAGGCTGACCCTCTGTGCCCTGGCCCGGGGCTGCCAGCTCAACATCTCCCACCTCAGGCAAGTCCACCACTTAAAGGCTGGCTTTCAGAGGCACAAGTGAGACTTAGAGGCCAGAGCCAATACATTTTCAAACTTTCCCGGTCCATTTCTGGTCCCTTGTTCTCCCTCTGTAAAACAGAACTGTAATTGCTCTCTTCCCCCATCATATGTTGAGCTCGTCCCAGTCCTGAAGGGTACCCCTCTCTAACTATGTGCCTATGCAGTAACCAGCCGGACAGGACCCTGCCCCAGCCGTGACCTTTCTAGAGCTCCATTTACTTGGAGGCCTCCAATACCCCATCTGGAAACCACAGTTAGCCCTAAGAATAAAGAAAAATATATATAACAACGTTTGGGGCAATTATTCAACCAAGTCTGCACTCAAGTCTTATTCCAATCCTTAGTTTAAAATTTTTCATACAAATACACTTGTATAAAAGCCAAATCCTGGACTGCAGACAACCATCATTAAAGTCAGGGAGAGCTGTGTGGATATCCAGACATTTCTGTCACACCAATCACTGTGTTACACCAGGGCACCGAGCTGCAGGTAGGCTCTGCTTCTCAGGATGCAGTTTGGTGTATTTTAAGAACCTCACTGTCAAACATTTTGATACAGGATTTCAGCTTCCTTTCAACTTTTAGCCAAAAGGCTTCATATCACTAGCTGGGGCTGCAATACGAGTAAGCATGTATTCTAATAAGGGGAAGATGAGAGCTGAACTTCTCCTAGGCTATGAAGATTGGAGGACTGTGCCATATAGCTCTGAGCATCTCCAGATCTCCTTGATGGCTGTGGCAGCAGCCCAAGATCTCTCTGGATCAAGCCTTCACTCATTCAGAAGGTAATTCTCCAGGGGGTTTCAATACGGTCTTTTTTCACCCCTGACACTGTTTCCATGCTACTAGTATTAGAGTTTCTGCCAAATCTGTGAGGCTTCACTTCCTGTTCTCCTTTTCCCTGTTTGTCTCTCTCCTTTTTTTTTTTTTTTTTTTTTTTTTTAAGAACCAAAAACCCACAGCCTTCAAAATTTGTGGTTGTTTTCCCTTTTTTAATTGATTGGTTTGCTTTGTTATTTTTATATAGCACCTTTCAAAGTCCAGAGTAAGAGTGGTTCTGTGGAGCTAGATCCCACATAGCAGCAGCCAAGAAGGCTGTTAGGAGACTGGGTACCCAAAGTATGACCAGTAAGCTACTTGATGAGTGTGAGGCTGTGTCTGTGATGAGTACATTGAATACTGTCAAGTTCCTAAAGAAAAACAGACCTCAGGGTGTCCAGAGTGCTAAAACTCTGGAGAGATTCAGAGTGGAGAAAAGTCCCATAACTACATCCTCAAAGGCTGTCCTTCCTTCCTCATGTTTGTGTTAAGGAAAACCATCAGAAACGATGACCGCTGCTGGTACAAGCAGGGTGGAGATGAAGTGGAGGAGTAAAAGACTGAAAAGAACAGATGACTTGTCATAACAATGTGGGATTTAAAATCTGTAGATAAGAATTTCTTCAGTTCAAATAGTATCGGTTTATACAGCGTCCTCTACTTAAAGACAAGTTGCCGACAAAGTTTTACAGTTAAAAGCCCATTTTATCGTCATAAATGAAACCAAGGTAGGTTTCCTTGCTAAAACAAAGTATATAGGCTTCAAGGGTTGCCAGGAGTTACAATAACAAGGAACTGTAGGTAATACAGCTTCAGAAAGGTGTCTGGACCAAATCTGAGGCTGATGCAAGTCAGCATAGTTTTGAAACGTTAATTTACTTTAAGCTACTAAAAATCTGATTTATGATGAATATCCCTAGTAGAAGCAACAGATTAACTTCTTTTCAGAATAAAAAAACAAACAAACAAAAACAAACAAACAAACAAAAAAACAACAAAAAAAAAAACAACCAAATGAACTTTATTTATCATATGAACTAATTATTGATACATAGGTCTGAAGACCTCACTAGATGTAAAGTACATATGCTCCATTATAACAACAGCCTTTTCAGTTGGTAAATATTAAATCATTAAAAAATTATGACTCTTCAATCATTAATGGCCAATCAACAGAAAACACTGTAATTGTGGCCTGCTGGTGCTACTTTTTTCCCACTGAATAGTCAGCTTTTGACAACTGACTTTACAAGCACACAGTAGAAGTGCATGCAAGGCATCCAGAGTCATCAGCTGCCAGCAGAACCTACACCCACCCCAGAATCCCTGAGGATTGTTTATAAAGTAAAGGATAAGACTGGAGGCTCTTTTCAACAACAAGAGATTGCAATGCAGCAGCCCACTGAAGCACAAGGAGCTGATGATGGATGGATGATCATTCTTTCCTGAGTGACAAGTAAATGAGGCAGATACAATCTCACTTTTTATATAGTTGTCAATTTGTAAGCTAACCTGAAAATTCTCTTGTGTGAAAAGCACAGCATTATACAGAGGCGCGGGCACATTAATAATCAGTCTTTTCACTTGTTGCATGTAATACCTGCAAAGATTTGTGAGGATTTAGGCCTTCCAAAAATCTGGTTGCTACTATGCTGAGGCAGGCTCTAGATACGGTTCCTATTTCTGCCAGGATCATTCACTATATTTTACAGTGCTGTGCCAATTCTTGTTTTTATCAACGTTGCTGTCACTTCCTTTAAAACAAAACTCCAGAAGCTGCCAGATCCCACTGATTTTCTTGACATTCCCCTGAATTTTTCTGTTCTTATTTTCCTCACATTGCCTTTGTTGTTGTCTCGCCACTGTTTTCATTACTATTTAATGCTTATGGCTTAGCTAGGGATCATGCTATCTCACGAAGCTGAGGAAAAGGATAAAGCAGAACATTTTTTTTTTATAGGAATGTAACAAGTGCTAAACGACCCAGGTGTCTCCTACACTGTTGCTTTTCAGGCCTGTGCTGGGCCATCCTGAATGGGGCTGAGCATTTCCTCAGATCCACCATCTTCCTGGGGCTCTCAGGAAAGCCCCACATCACAGAATAGCACGCCCTATCTCCCTGCTGCATGCATCCAACTCCAGGCCTTCTTCCACATTAATTTAGCCTAGGCTCATTTCTCACATTGCATATATCACTCAATTTTCTCCATTAGCTTAAGTAAAGTTGCATCTCATTTTATTTTCTGTCTGTGGAAGCCACCCAGGACATATCTGCTCAGGGGAAAGAACTGCATCACTGAAATCATCTTGCTTCCTAAAGAGACCTCTGGCCTCTGGACCTCCTCCAGCTGCTACTGTTAATGTCAGAATGGGGTCAGGGTCCATGAGAATACACACAGACTATACCCAGCTTCATATTCTCTTTAAGTCTTTTTGCATTATCTTTTGTTGAAATGATTTGTAAAACTTCCTTATTTATTCACCTATGAATTTAACTCACTTGAACTTCTCACAAAGGCTTGGCTTGAGCTAGGCTAGTATGATAATAATCTACCAAGAATACAAAAGTTAAATGTTTAAAAATGTGTCAAGGATACAAATGTGTTGAGGTAATAAAACAAAAGTTCAGAAGTAAGGCTTTGGAAATGTTTCCTGCAAAGGGTTAGAGAGATCACAACTAAACAGAATGAGGCTGGAGAATGTAATAATCTCAGTCTTGGTTCAGTAAGGATTCATTATACCTGAGAAGGACATTATACTTCTTATATATAGATTCATAGCTACATGGTTAAACCCTTATCTGAATACAGGTCTATGCTATTAAAGCTGAAATTGACCGTTGACTCTACAAACATGACAGGGAAAACAGACTGCCTGTCAAGTACACTTATAGGAAATCAAATAATTTGTGGTAATGCTGAAAACACTGAAAGTTCTGTTCATTCCATCACTGAGCATCCCTGTGCCCTCATACTAATCTACCAAAATGCCTCACTGCAATAATACATCCTCATTTTATCATTTCTCAATTCAGAGTGGTTTCTGACACTTTTATTAATTTGCTGGAGAAAAGCACATCACTTAATCTAAATTTAAAAGAGAACCAGACACAATAGACAGACAATGCCTACATTTGCACAAAAACTCTTGGTTCTTACAGATTTTTGAGTGAAGGCGTTTGTAGGGTGGTAGAATGAGACTATGCACTGCATAGTCACAGACAGGAACGTACGTCACTAACTGTTCTCCAGCTCAAATAATATATAATTAAATTCAAATCCTCTCTTTGTACCTGGAAGAACTGCCTTACAGAGATGTAGTGCATACAGTATACCTGTGAGCACACGCGATTCAGATACGCTTGCCAAAACGCAATGCCAAGGTTGATCTGGGGCCTCTTTCTTCCCAGCAGTTATGTGGAGGAACCATATTACTCACATTGCCAGCACAAAGACAGATGCTTCCTTCATGCTTAACCAATGTTTCCAGCTATCAGCACTCTGGGGCCAGCAAAACCCATCAGAGTTTTGTCATTAATCCCAGCAGAGAGCAGCTCCTCTACCTGTCCTGCACAGGAAAAACACCAGAACTTTTCACTCACCATCGCCCCATTAGGGCCAGAAAGCTCAGGTCCATCCCGTGCACATAAACCCAGCCTGCAAAAGACTCATCTTGTGCTGATATGGGAGACCACATCATCTGTGTTACTGAAGCCACAGTGCTTATTTATTCAGAAAGAAGAGAACGTATACTCAAATGGATATTCACAGGTTAGTAGCAAAAAAATATTCATCAGGAATATTTTGGCCCTGAAGTAGCTGACAGCCTTCTTGATAAAGCTCAATAAAACAATGGATGACCTAGTGCATCTGTTTTGAGCTTGATGGTCAAAACTGAAAAAACCAGTTACTGTGAGATCCTGAGACATCTTCTCAAGGGATGAGAGAATTGTTTAATGTAAAAGCAAAGAAACTACAAGTGCTAAATAATTGAAATTGTCATATTTGCACTGAGAATGGCTGCTGAGGAAAGGAGTGTCACTATACCTAATATCTGATTCCCTTTTTGACCAATGAATTATTCAAGCTAAGACTAAATTATCGAAGTAGTACTAACCCATTCTCAAATACATTTAACATTTTTTGGAGAAGGAAATGTATTACCATTATTTGAGTCAGATCTTTCTCATATTTTCCCCCAAAGCATACTAGTGCAACTGGGTTACTTAGAATGAAAATTTCATGTATCTATTATGCACGCTAGAAGGAAAAAGTTTTCTGCTCTGTTCAATTATTTTTGTTCTTTATTTATGTTAAACAGCATTCAACAACAAAAGAAAATCTGAAACATAATGTGTAAAGGGAGAGGGATTCCCTTCCATCCTAAGAGTCATAGGCACATAGCAAACAAACAAAGGCAAGTTGTTAAAGATTTGGTTCAAAGATCAGAAGCTAGAAATCAGTATTTTCTTAGTTCTGATCTTTGCTGTGCCCCTAACCTGCTGTGTGACATTGGTTAAGCCTTCAAGGCGGGGATGGTCTCTTCCCATGCATTTACATTACATCTAGCACATCAAGACTTCCAGGCTGTACTGTAATATAAATATACGTCATCATAATTTTCTTTAATGGTAGTCTATACACATACCTACATTTTCAAAGCACTGCAGAGGGATTTACCCCTGCAGCCCCCACTGATTTCACTGGAAGACAGTTCCTCCTGACATACCCTTTTGTAGTTTGGGTGTGTGAGCATTAAAACAAAACAACAAAAAAAGTTGGATAAAGTAGTCAAAGCAGTATAATCCAGCATCAGAGCAATTATTCAAACAGACCACACCACAGTCTTCCCAAATGGATCACCCAAGCATGTATTATTAGTGATGTGAAGCAAAGAATTACTGCATGCTGTGTTTGTAAACTGTTCTGGTTGCATATGGGGCATTCGGAAGCAAGGAAGTACACATCAGGTGCAAGAAACTGATAGAAGTGTATCACGAGTTCACAGAACTTACAGCATACAGAAACAGATCGGGAATTCATTACTCTTAAAAGCTATCTTTCTCTAAGTGCCAGCTCCTTCAGTGGCTTCAACAGAACAAGTGAAAGAAAGAAGCTTTCTGTCATGTCTGAAGCTGTTCTGATACAAACTGAACAGCTTTCTTTCAAAAGAAAGTCTAAGTCTACAAACTGTTTTGACTAAGGTTTGAATATTCCTGCTAATAGAGGTAGTCGTTCAAGCACTTCATTCCATGCATGCTAACTAGGGATGATTTGGTTATTCACAATACGATTTGGTTATTCAGCTTTATACTTCCAGGAAAAATGAGGTACAAAAGAAAAAAGCATCCGTGAGAGAGTGGCCTGTAAGCTCAGGTAGCCCCTTCACATATCCATAAAAGCGGGCAAGCTGTAACAGATTTTATTAACAGGCAAATTATGTCCTTATTTGTTGAAACAAAAATGTTAGAAAGCAACAAGTATAGGGAACCAAGAGGTAAACCTCACAAAATAAGATTAAGAGGAACATAGGAAGGGGAGTCGGGAAAGCAGTGTTGTGTTCAGGATCACAACAAAGAGTAACTTCACCAGACAGCGATGGCTCAATAGATTACCAGTTGCAGCCTGCCTTCACTCATCTCACTTAGACTGTATTCTTTTGAACTGTAACCTCAGGAAAAACAAGTAAATTGTCCTGAGAGTGATCTAAAAAGTAAAAGCAACTTCAGTGTGGAAAAAAAAAGAAAAATACCCAGAATCTGAATCCTTACACTTTTTTGCCATCTAAATGCTTTTGAAAGAAGTGAATTCTGTGTCTCAAAGTTTTCTAAGACTTTCTCCTCTTTCCTGCTATAAAAATAGGGGAGCAGGAAATGCATTTTTATCTATTTTAGGTTCCAGCTATTCAAGATAATCATTTTATTTATTGAAAATATCAGGGCTGCAATTTCATTCTGGCAGTTCAGCTCGAAAACACCTCCCCCCCTCCCCCCCAAAAAAAACAAAAAAAAACAAACAAAAAAAAAAAAACAACCAAAAAACAAAAGCAAAACAACAAACAAACAAAACAAACAAAAAAACAAACCAACAACAAAAAACAAACACCAGACACCTCAATATCCAACACTATAATGGGAAATGCTGTTCTTATCACAAAAGACTTGGTAATGTATTTGCATACCTCAAAGTAAAGGAAGGAAGAGAAAGAACTTCATGTGAAATGCCAGAATACAGCTGATTTCCCATCACTCTGCCTTGTAATTTTTCTGTAGCAGGTAAAAATAAACCTGAGCTTGGACTTTTCAATACAGCTTGAAAAGTTAAGCTCAGAAATCTCCTTTTGTGGGGTTAGGTGGCTGCTAAGGGTATCATCAACTTTAAATTTTCGTAATTAATGAAACAAATTGAAAGAATGTATGCCATGCAGCGATGTTCTGCACAGCACTCTGTCACACAAGTCTGCACGTCAGACGCAGAGGCTGCTGACAGCTGTGCATTGATACAGCAGTGTACAGACAGCCTCTGGATTACAGAAGATCATGTTTATCACCTTTTATGTTTTAAATTGTTGATAAGTTTGGTTCAGAAATGAGAGAAGACCTACGTATTATATATCATTGCTCTGTCTGGGGGTCGAGGAGACGAACAGCTGTCGTTGCCTGCAATTTGATTTTGTAATGACACCACCTCTCCGCACACCACGCTGTCGAGGCTTGCAGGCACTGCCAGCTGAAGGAGGAGATTTGACTTTGCCAGGTAGGAGATGTCTGAAGAAGCCCGTATGCCACTGCCTTCTATTGCCCCATCAGAGATGCAGAATATATTGTCTGCTGAGCTTGCACTTCCATTTTACCAGCCTGCAGTTGTGGAACTAATGCAGAACTTCCTCATTTGCCTTTCTCATGGAATAATTAAAAGAATGAGAGGAGGAGAGGAAGGAGGCAGAGCACTAGACGGTCGAGTTTGGTGACTAATGTCACCGGAGTGAAGAAACCCTATGCGTTTAATGACATTGCTACTGCCTTGCTATATAACCTTAGGCGAGGCACTTGACTCCTCTATACCACAGCATTCTTATCTGTAAAAATGAGGTAACAATGCTACCCTCCTCTGTAGGAGCTTTGAGATCCCTGGATGAAAGGCAAAGGGCTGCCTGTGCTCAGATGCCTTTTGGGATTCAGCCCAGCAGGGCCCAAACCTTGCTTCAGATAGGTGCTTAAGTGCTTACGTGCTTAAGCTCTCAAACTTCTGAAGCTTTGGTGACATTCTCCTGAGTCTGCAGACAGACTGAAACAAAATTCCCGAGGGTTAAACCTGAGATGTAACAATGCAAATTTCTGATGCCAACCTTTTAACCACAGATTATATAAATACTCATCTGATATGCTTATCCTACTGAAGTCAACTGTTTGCCTCCTTAATCTTACTGCCTCCAACCAAATTGCCAACACCTTTGTTCTGTCTCTGGCAGCACTGCCTTGGAGGCTCTACCAGGGAGGCAGAGCCAGTTTTCCGTACCCAGAGATGTGGTCAGGGGAAGATGGAACGATCACCTTCCAATTTCATCGCACAAAGCCAGGCCTGGATGCTGGATAGATACAGGCAGTCAGACAAGTTGGAGCAGCTTGACCTGTGGGGAGCATACGATGTCTCTTCACATCACACCCTGCTCTTCCTGTATTGTCCTGTGCCAGAACAAAGTAGGTACAGACATTCCCATAGGAAATACATGTAAAATGAGATCAAAATGAAATGGGAAAGGCAAGGAATCACCAGTACAGGGATCAGACAATTTCTCACTGCCTAGTTAACCCTTTCTCTTGTGGCACCTGACTACAGCAGACGATACAGAATGACTTTCTTTCCAAGTTTCTGCCAGCCTGATGAGAGCAGCAAGGCTTTTCTTTTCCTACACTCCTGGAGGTTTTTCATCTTGAGCCTTTCAGAGGCTGAGTCATACGGTCCCATTTCACACCTCCTTCCTGTTCAACACCCTGCCGTTTTGGGGCAGTGTGAGCTCAAAGTCCTTACGACCCTCTCTGTCATCTGGGAGTGAATGACACTTTTAGGCACAATTGCTGCACAGGACGAAAAGACTGTGCACCTTGGGAATAACTTTCCATCAGCAAACGCTTCCTTCTATACAAAGAAAGCGTGGAGATCTAGCACCTCTGACGCTTCATGAAAGCAAAACGTCTAGTCCCCAAAAGCTGCAGCGACAGACTTTACCATCGGACAGGATTATGTAACTTTACTGTAAGGTGACCAGGGTCAGGAAGCAAAATTCAGCTTGGTACTGACACCTCTGTCTTGCATGCCCTCATTGCAACATGCATTGGCCATGGAATTGTTTAACATGGAACAATACAGGAAAGGGACGTCAGCAGCCGGCACAAGATCGGCGTGATCTTCAGCTCCAGGAATGCTGGAATCTGGTGGTCTCTCAGCCCACTTCCTCGCTGGGCAGGAGTCTGCGTGGCAGAAACCACTGTCGTAATTAGCTGCCTTGAGCAGCCAGAGCAGAGGGCAGGCTCTTCCCCGGGACTGTGTCTTCAGGCAAATGCGGGAGAAGCTGGCGCAGCAGCTGCCCACCTTGAGCCGTGCACTAGAGGAGAAAGCAGGGTGCTGCAGAATTGTTAACTCACTGGCTCAAGCTGCAGAATTACAGCAGTGAAGCTGGAATGCCATAAGCCCGTCCTGTTCCACCGACCAGGGCACGGGCCGTATCCGCGCAAGAATCCTCCCCACATGACACTGATTTTATTGGCTCTGAAAATCCCCCAGGAGGTACAGAACTACCTCCAAGTTGCAGAGAGCTTTCCCCCTTCATTCCTTGCCATACTTTCTAGCCACGCAGAAGAAAAAACACAGCTCCACAAATCCCCGCGATGCATCGCAACATGAAAATCAGTGCCACAACCCTGCGCTTTATTCCCGCTTTGTACATCTCCTCATTTTAATCCACACTCGGAGACCGATCCTGTTCCCATCAAAGTACGCAGCAAACTCCCATTAAAATCTGGCTCGGCTAGTATTTTAATAACACTTAGACATTCCCGTCCTTTGCATATTTCATCCGCGAAGTGCTTCGCAAACATGAATTTCCTAATTACAGGCGGCTGATTTACTAAAACTGGAAATTCCTCGCCCGTTCTGGCTTTCGCTTTGAAGCTCCAGGACTCGCTCCTATCCCTCGGCAGTTTGGAAGATCCCTCGACGCCGCTCGTT
>VXAA01002535.1:467887-513257 GCA_013399115.1 Anseranas semipalmata | reverse complement strand
AAAAAAAAAAAAAAAAAAAAAGAAAAGAAAAAAACAGCAAAAAATCACCTGTGACTCACAGAAGGAGCTCTTATATATCTGTAACATACTATCATCGGCTTACTAGCACCATGCTTAACATGGCTTAATTATGTGATTATTTAGTTTATTATCTCTAAAAGAAATACTTTTCATCAGTCAAATTATGCTCATAAACAGGTCTTTGGAAAATGTGTTAAAAGCCTTTAGGAAAAAATATTTAATCCCTGCTTCAATTTAATGTAATCCCCCTTCTTTTAATCTCTTACAGCGTATTTTTTTGCATGTAATCAGGCTATTAGTTTATGCATTTAATAATTAGAGTAGCCTAATAAATTGTGTTTTTTTGTTGTTAGTTTTTTTTCCTGCTTTCAACTGAATCTCTACTTGATGGACATATTTAAAAACAGACAAAAAGTGACTTTGGAAATGGAGAGACGGAGAGACATGAATCACCTTTTAAAAACATCGGTGCTTGTTCCAATGTGAAATACAATAACCTGATCATCCAATCATTTTGAATTCATTTTTACATATTTACTGACTTCAGGGTGTGGATTTTTAAAAACAATATCCCCTGCTTTCTACCTGTCAGAAATAGGCTTAGGTAAGAAGGCGGCATTCTGGCTCAGAGGGATTTACAAACCAGTCAGGGCAGTAAGTAGCACCTATCTTAGTACTTTCTCCCCTGTTACGGAAGGAAATACTTTCCTGCCTCTGCACAGCCTAAATGAATAGGGGATGGAAGGGGACAAGAGAGTGGAGAAGGAAACCATACCACGAGTGAATGGAGCTGAGCCTGCAAAACAGAAACAGGAGAGAAAACAGCTGAAGGGAATGAACAAGAAAGGACAAAAACCAGCGAGAAGCCTGGACAACAGGAGAGTAGGAAGCAGCAGGCATTAACTCCTGCATCATTGCAAGAGGATAAAACTCGGAGTTTGCGATAACTGCTACACATGTGTGCTTCGAACTGTTTCACTACAGCCATCTAACAAACACCAGCCTGGGAAGGACGGGAATTGGTGCCATAGTATCTTCGTGGCTTATCGATATTGTAGCCAGATAAATGGGAAAATCTTGTGATTTTCCAGAGGTTCTGTTAATCCAGCTATAAAACCCTGTGGCTGCAGAATTTGCAATAGGATAGCGTGCTGAGTATTTGAGGAGGAAATGCCACTCTCAGATTGCTTTTTTCTTTCACTTTTAACTCATACCCGGTAAATCGGGAGGAAAGAGTGTTTCCCTAGATGATATGTTTATATCATCAAGGTTTCTCCCTAATGCACACTTTTCCTAGAACATTACGCCTTAAGTGCTGTTTTATCATCTGGATGCTGCTGTCACGGTGCTTTAAGTGTTTACCTGCGTGTTTTTCCAAAAACAGTGACACAAAGTAAACTGGGTACTGAGCTTAATTTAATATGCAGGTTTAAGGTAAAAGCAAAACTTATTACTCAAGCTTACACAAACCAGCTTGCAAAGCATATGCAATGGTATTTCTAAGTACGTTTTGCAAACTAGTTTGTGTAAAACAAGCCAACTGAGCCAAATTTAAATTTCAGTTGTTTAAAGTCTCTTGTCATGTGTCACTGAAGTGATTCACATGGAGTTCACTTATTCTAGTTAATGAACACAATTACCATGTTTTGACAATATTAATTGGACCTGTACTTACACTCCTTTCTGCATTTCACCTTCATAACCACCTCCACTCCTACCAACTCCTATGGCTTTAGTATGCCTAAAGGAATAGTTCACCTTTACAGAACATGCATTTCACTTCTCTCTCACTGCCCCCTCCCTCCAATATTTTTCCCTACAAAATTTCCAAGCCTTTTTCTTTTCCTCCAGTCATTAGCAATTGGGTTTCATCTTTCCAAACACCAATGCTGAAAGGTACCTGCCTGTTCAGAATTCATCTGCCATACACTTTCAACTCAAGGCTCATAGCTGCTAAGTCACAGTCATTCCAGCCAAGTTTCCTTCACACCAGCTTTTTGGGGATTTCTTTTGTTTATAAAACTCCAGAAGAGAGATTTTTCCTAGTTCAAAGACAAGTAACCAGACAACCAGCTTATGCGAAAGGGCACAAGCTCCACTGTTTGGCCCAGGATATTGGAATCTCTTTATGAAAGGAGACAAGTTTGAGACCTTGAAGATGTACTCATATAACCCAGTGATTAATTTGTGCAACATTTTCAGCTAGAGCTAAACCACATCATTCCCACTGGCATTTGTAATAGCAACAGGACCACACAAGGTAGAATCCTTTTACCATAGGTGTTTTTAAGACACGGGACAAGGCAGTGCCTGCTTTGAAGAGATCACAGGACAGCCAGACGAGCCAGACACCCCTTGAGATGACAGCATAGGAGCTGCAGTGACTTGACCGGGGCACACAGCAAGTTAGCAAACAAAGACAGAAACAGCAGCCAACTCTCCCAATTCCCAATCCATTCTCCTCTCTGCTAGACCCACACTTCCAGCCTGTGATGTGGTACAGACAAAAGACAAGGTGTAAATTTCTCTCCACCCCTTACTGCCACAGGAGACATATACCAGGTAGCATGTGGAGACTTACTCAAGCTACTGAAGAAATACAGGAGGTCAAAGAGTATTAGGAAAGCATTGTACTAGACTACTACATTTCATAACCATGTTTCATAATAGTCTCAAGCCTACAATTTTGTACTCTGAGAATTTATTGTTTGGGGAAGATTTTTGATTCATTTGAATGTTAGTGGAATAAATAGCTGCTATTTCTATAAACGTGTTTCATTCTCCACTTCCCGAATAACTGTACTTCTTTCTGCAACAAGAACCACACACACTGTAAAGATCTAACCATAAACAAATTTTCCACCTCTTCAACACTGCTAGTTATATATACTTACCAAACCTATAGTTTTGGAACTCCTTTAGTAAGAAATCATGCTTGTGTTTCACTTAGGGCCTCAGCTCTAACACCCACTTTTTTCTCCATGTACTACTGTTCTGCATTTATGTTGCACACCTCCATGTACCTCAGCAAAGTCAGAGAGTTCTCTCAGATTTGTTGACCACGAAGGTCCAAATTTTGCTGTTACTTCAAGTGACACCAAAAAATTTTCACTTGCTCCATGGAAACACAAACAGAATTTTGGCCCAACCTTTGAGATAAAATCAGAATATCAGAACATTGGGATACTCATATTGTTCATCAAAATGGCCAAATCAGTGCACTAAAACATACCTCATGATGAACAGTGAATTCATTTTCACACGATGTACAGTGGAGAACAGAGCTGGTTGGGAAAGGTCAGACGAGACTGTCATATTTCAATTTACCAATCCAGCAAAAGCAAAACACTTCATGAAGAGCAGCTCTGACAAAAGTGATCCACACAGGGAGCAGGTATCACTCAGAAGCCTGCCTGGCTTCTTCTCTGATGAGTTCTCCAGCTATTGCTGTTCTGTCTGGGTTGTGGCTGCCAAAACAAAAGTCTGTCCCATCCCATCACCCATTCGCGGCAAGTTCAGCTGAAGAGGAGTAGCAGAATCAGTATCAATGGCTATTGGACCTAAGACACAATTATTTCCTTCAGACTATTGCCAGTCCAGACATTTGTACTAAGCTCACTCCTGAGGTTCTCAGCTTTACTTAAAAAAACATAAATACAGTATTTTTAAGTTACTGCAGGACACTGCTATGGAGATCTGCATCGCCACAATAGGCTTTGTTACACAAATATTCAGTACAAAGGTTGCATCTTGCACTAGGTGCAAAAGGAACAACTCCAAACACTTTATCATTATATCTTTTGTCTAGATGAAAACCCGAGTTACTATATAACACAAATGAACATTATGGCCAGTACTGTTGTCTAGGAACCCACGGTGACTAGTACTCTACAAGTTCCAAACAGTTTGGTCCCTCACCAAAACCTTGTATGTGGGAAGGTAGCCGTGATACACAGTGTGTAATTAACCTGCAAAATTTTCATTTTTATGCAAATATCTAATGAACAGAACAATATCTAAGACAAGAATGGAAAGTACCAAACTCAGTGTCTAAGTTTGCAAGCATTTTAGATATTGAATTATGAGCTTTAATAAGAACAGGCCCTGAATAATTATTTACTAGATGGAAAAATGCAAATAATGGAAGTCATGAGAAAATGGTGCAAGTAGAACTTGCTTTCAACATTTTGTATGGCTTTATATTTAGTATATGGCATGCATATGAGCTTTTCCTACTGCTTTGTGGTTTTGATCATGCTTCTTATAGCAGTCAGAGACAGAGACACTGGCTAAAACAGATGAGTCACAAATTTTTTTTAAGTGCAAATACAATAAATGTCTATGAATGTTGATTAACTGAACAAGAACACTGATATAACTATACCTGTTAGTCATGATGTAGTCAAATTGTTGAACAAAATAATGAAAATCCTGCTCAGTCACGAAAAGATGAGATCACAAGAGCCTGATTTCTATCCTTTGTTTTAAAATTGACATGTAATCAAGACTTCTCTAGAAAAAGTAAAGACACTCTTTACAGTTAACGTACACTTCAAACCAAAGAAAGAAGCTTCAAAAATATTTCACAATTCCCAGCAAATTATTTCCATTAATGTAGTGTTTGCAGAAATTCAGAACTCATGTTCATAAGCTACTCAATTAAATACGAGGTGACTAGGGTTGATTTTTCTTCCTGATCCCATATTTGAAGTATGAATATTGTTTAGACATTAGTAGATAAAAAGTATGTCAATGAAGGACAAGTACAAATTCAAATTACTAAGGAGATAAATTAAGTTAATTTCAGTGTGGAATGTTTGTAAGCAGCGTGTAATCAGTCCTCAGTTTAAATGACTCTTAATTAAATAATCTATTATTATCTTCACTGGAAAATCGAGCCTAAACATGTGCAAGTGCAAAAGCTAAGTGATCCCAACTGCATTCAGCATTCAGAAATAAAGAACTTCTAGTACTTTAACATTGACCAAAAAATGTACATATATATATGTATTTTAAATCCTTAAGGGTATGAAATGCAGCTGAACAATCGATTGCATGTTTCACTAGGAGTAATAAAGGTCAAATTCCAGCCCAAGATAGAAATGTTAAAATTTCCATGACATCCGTGAGTGTCATACATTCAGATCTGAGTGCAGTCTATCCATAAACAAATATAAGCACACAACAAGACATTCTCCAATATTGTTTGAGAAGTCTGTTCCTCATTTGTTACTTGGGCACACCCATGCCCAATTTTCTTTTCAGCAAATAGCATTACCCTTTATACCCCCCACTCTGAAGCAATTACTCATTTCAAAAAATAGTAGAACAGTAGTCCCCAAGTGACTGCATTCAAACATCTTTCTTGATGCTAAGCAAACATCACGCCATTTTGAGTATCATGCCTAAGCTTGGCCCTATTTCTGAAAAAGGATTAGCACAAGCCAACCAGTCTGGCAGGACTGACAGTCATTGACTTCAAATCAAACATCATCTCCACCCCAGAGTATGCCCACAGGGCCTTCCTTTGCAAGGCTTGCTGAGGGGAGAGAGGGTGGGGATAAGACACCAAAAACGACCTCTCGATGTGGGAACCCAAGTCCCGCTTTCAGGAGAGGTATGGGTTTAAGTGTGGTCAACCTCCAGTGAGACCTGTCCTCCAAAAAGCTTGTTGCTTTTGAAAATCACATGTGAAAACAGTCCAAAATTACTTAAGACTTTTTGAAAATTGTAGCCCTGCTACGTAATTCAAATGCTATGCCTTTGATACTTAAAGCTGTAAGTCAATAAGGAGGGAATCATATTGTTCTAGACCAGGAGGAAACTTTTGCACAGAGCGCTTTTGCAGTTTCATGTAATGAAACCTGTCTGGAGTTACCACTGGCGGCTTTCTCACCGTTCTTAGGAATTCGGTCCAGTTCTTATTAAAGTATGGACTGAGGACAAACAGAAATATTCAGAAGCTTCTCCAAGCCCAGGTTTTCTAGGTCATAGTAACACATGGCTAGGAAGTGAATTAAGCCAGCACCGTCCCACTGAACTGTTTTTTTTAAATGCTCACATTCAGAACATTGCAGTATTCTCCTTGCTGAGCATACACATCTCATGGCCAGATCTGACCAGAGTAACTGAGCAAGAGAATCACAAAGATCTGTTGTGAAAGCCTAGATTTTCACAAATCCAACTGCCTGACTTAGCTGATGCTCAGCTGATGTTAAATTTGCAGAAAGGAAAATAAAATTGTCCCAGCTCCTGACCCCTTTCTAACAAGTGCTCCCACACCGTATTTTCTTCCACAGAAGGAAATCCAAGTCAAGAGCTTCCACTACTAAGGACGTAAGCTCAGCTCTAACATTCCACCAGGATGCTAGGAATATGAGACATCCGAAGGCAGATGGAAGAAAGAACACTGCACTTGAACGCTCAATTCCCATTTCAGTACGCAAAAGCTCTGGAAACCTATCAATGCCTTTGATCAGGGAAAAACCTCAGCACTGCAAGCTTGCACTCAGGATTGCAGGAGTTCTGCCTGCCGTCACAGCATCACAGCACGCCGGCGCTGATACCGGAACCACTCCGGCAGCGTAGGCAGCTCTGTCACCTCGAAGAGGTGCGATCCCCTTCAGGCCCCAGGACGACCCCGTGCCGCTGGTGGGAGAGGGGTGATCGGGGTCAGACACGGGGCTGCCTGCTGGCCGTAACTGCAATACGAGCTAGACCATACTCGTATCTGAGGTTCATATTTCAAATACTGGCTAAGGGAGTGAATAACTATTGTGTATTTATTATTTCATGCTATAAACCTACCCAGCCAAAAAGCTAGAACCTGTAACTCCATCAACTTCAAGGGATTTAGTATCCATGGCTGTGAGAAAAGGCTCATCCATGCAAAGAGCAAACTCGAAAGGTAATCTGACTTTGGAAAATCGTGCCATGTAGTATGCCACTTTATTCCTCACTTGTCATTCTTGTCCTGACTTTCTTATGCTGCATAAAAGGGAGAAGGAGAGATGCATACACAGATCCCTAAGTAGTGTTACTCTGATAGTTACAACATGGTTATGGAGCAAAAATACATGAAAACAAGTGTTTACAGAAAGCCTCAACATTAATCTTATACTGATAAAGCGATGGACAGGGAAAAAATTCACTTAAATCTGTGTATAGTAAGGCATTGATATAAATCTCCCATTTTCTCTATCATTTGGCAAAGGGCAAGAGAAGGATCTCAGTCATTATCGTTGGCTGGACTTCTAGCCAAAACTGATTACTAGAAAGATAAAAATCCCTCTTAGTCCAGTAAGTATTTCACAGAAAAAAGAAAAATGCCAAAATTTTACCAGTAAGTTAAAAGAGGCAAGACCATATCACCTCATGTTCCTATATAAAAATCTAGTCTAATTTGTATATACAGAAAATTCATACACACTCAGCTTCAGCGTGAACTGAACATTTATAGCCTGAAAACAAACATTCAGGGAGTGTCCAGACTAGCCTTTCTAAACAGCAAACAATTAACTTAAGGCGAAACTATACTGCAGACATGCCCGGATCCAAAGAGTGTTTCATTCCCTCTGGCTGAGAGGAGAACCGAGGCTGAGTGGAGAAATAACCTTTTTTTTGGGGAAGCGAGCATTAGACCTATTACTCTGAAGAAAAGAGTGAGGGAAGAAATGGGTTTGAATAGCAACAAGACCTGTGGCAAGGCAGATGTGGCCAGCACCTGTGGCATTTATTGCTCTCTTCCTATGGAACTGCGAGACTGTATTCAAGGAAAGAAACATGGAGAAGAAACGCTACAGATGAGGATTTGCAGCAGCAGTGTTAACTTGCTTCAAAGTATTCCTTCCTTATTAGGCAACTCATCAGCTAATTGTCCCAGTGCTTGAAAACAATCCTGGCTTTTCTAACAAGAGAGCTGCTGCTAACTGGTACCCAACACAGCTTGCCCAAGGGCTCTGCCTCCTGCCCTCCCAGCACAGAGCAGCAGAACAAGCCGACCATTTCATCAAGGGCATCTTACAGTGACACTCACCCTTCACCTCATCTTATTTCAGTAGGGAAGCCAAAATGAGACACAGGGGAGCAGCACAGAAATTACTTGTTCTGCTTCTGAACATGGCTTTTTGTGCAGCTGTGCAAAATGGTGCAACTGAACCACTCGAGCTATTGCTTTGTAAGGTGCTCTTAATTGTTAGACCCTGGAGCCAACAGGCATCAGACATTCATATCACATCCACAGGAGCAGATCTTTTTAAATGAGCATGCACCACCTAGTCCAGGAAGATCCTGAATATTGCAGTTTTAAGAACAGATTTCACGAACCTGTTGGCAGAGAAAGCAAGCTGAATAGAAGAGTTGGGTAA
The DNA here is from genome assembly GCA_013399115.1 of Anseranas semipalmata. Taxonomy (NCBI): domain Eukaryota; kingdom Metazoa; phylum Chordata; class Aves; order Anseriformes; family Anseranatidae; genus Anseranas; species Anseranas semipalmata. Next base: position 504,870 of record VXAA01002535.1, on the reverse strand, counting down.
GTATTACCAGCATATTTCTGTAAGATTTGTTTTGCCTCTCAGTTGAGAACAGAAGTTTCCATTGTGTCAACTACTGCATTTCCTTAAGCAGTATACAACATGTTTTACTTCAAAGCATGTTTGAAATCTGCTGAATTTTAACAGAATGAGATGACTAGCTAAGTGTTAAATTTCCAATAAAAGTGTCTTTAAAGGCAGGAATTAAACCTTGAAATTAAAAATAGCAGAAAACAACCATCTGTTAAAGAAAAATAGTTTCTAAAGACATCTCTCAGGAGAAGACTGTGTCTTCAGCTAACATATTTCTAAGTCATTCTAGGTCAGCAATACTTATATTTTCCATTCGCAGATTTTATGAGTAATAGTTCTAGATAGAAGTTCAATGCATCGTTTCTTTTCTTGTACATGCAGTGTCTTGGCAAGGGCTCTTGTTAGGCAAACAAAATCTATATAAATCACCCACTGCGTTGCAGGCAATTTAGTTGTGTTTTAAGTGTCGTGAGAATTACTACAAGATATAATCTATACTCAACAACTCAATCCGCTCAGCCAGTACCCATGCCAGCAGTGATAGCATCTGCTGCCTTCACGTGGCTGCATCTTCGCCGCACAACTGCGTTCATCTGCATTCTCCCTCTGTGCTGCTTACACCGTTTTCCTCCTTTCTCTCTTTGTCCCCTGCTTTTTCAAACCCCAGCACAAGGCACGGGTCCCCTCTGTGCCTCGTGCTCAGCCCGCACTGGGCACCAGTGACCCCAGGGGCCGGGGAGCAGGGAGGGAGGCTGGCAGCCAGCTCCTGGGGCAGGCGAGCCGTAGGAGAGGGAGCTCCTCTCAGCGAAGCACCAGGTTTCTTCGGGAATGCAGGGCCTCTGAACGGCACAGCACAACAGTGCAAACACCATAAGCAGCAACTGGGAGCAATATTTGGTCTCCTGAATAGGGACTCTCCCTAGAAGATTTCACATTTATGAGAGTACATTAATTATTCATCCAGATGCTTTTTAGTTCCACTCTGTTGCTGTTAAAGCCAGGACAGAACTGCAGAACTGAGCAATTTACCAGGCACTTAACTGAGCTACAGACCCAAAGCAGTACTGTCTGCTACTTAGTCTTACGACTTCATTCCCACAAGGGCTGAGAAAGAAACCACAGGAAACAACAAGGATGATATATTATGTCTTGGTGAGCATTTCTCCAATACACCACCTTGAAAAAAGCAAGGCTCAGGAGTCTTATTGAATATTCTAATGATTCCAGATGTTCAGACTACAGTATTAGCAAAAAAAAAAAAAAAAAAAGTTTTTTCCCCCTCTAGTACTGCAAAATTGTGATTCATTCACATGATGAATAATGGTGGATTATAGTAACACATGATACCAAGGTGACACTTAAAACGATCATGAAGATTCACCTCAAAAAAAGAACTCAATAGCAAAATCACTAGCATTACTCCAAGTCAATCACTAGGATGTATCTGAGGTAGAATTTATGGTCCACAAGAGCAATCTATAATTCTAACTTGGTTTGATTTTGCACAGTAGCTTAAAATTAGATATTTCTGTTGCATAAACAGAAGTGACCAGTGGTGAGATATATCTTGGAGTCTGCAACTGGCTTCCTTCCTTCAGCTAACAGAGCTTGGACTGGTATCTTTGGGGTATACTATTTTGCAACCCACAGAAAGCAGAGTTGAAAAAACAGGTGGATGTGCAAGCTGGTTGCATGTGTTACAATCTTTTCAGAGTATTCCAGACTCACATTGTTTAGCAATTAATTTCAAGAAGCCTTTATACCCCTTTTCCCATGTGAGAGTATCAATAAGCTCAGCTCTGAAGAATGAGAAGCCTCTCCCTTCCTCCACTGTTTTCTATAAAAACAAACCCTGCCTTTCCCCTCCCTGAGCATCCAAAGGGAATCAGTCTTTGACCATTAGGTGAGATGTGCACAGCCGTAAACTTGCATACCAGCCACTTTAGTTGCTCTACACCAGACACATTTTGATCTTATGAGTATTTTCATCTTGAACATTTGCATCTGTGTTATATACCTATGAGCTCTACTCATGAATATGGGCTGTGCTCATAGGACTATGCAAAATATCACTGAGCTTTATACAGTAGTTCCTAGGAGGGTGAGAGAAGTAACTGCCAGAAAAGCTCAAGGTCTGGCAACTTCTATTAAACAATTTACCGTGTTACTCTGCACCCCTACAACCTCAGGGAAAAGGCTGGGATACGTGTTCATAGGCCCCGTAGTTAATTAGATGCAACTTGTATGAAAAATACGTGGCTCTTCCCAATACAAATCGGAGTATTCTGTTATTAACTGCTAACATCTGATTTTAAGAGGATGGTTGTAAAGGAAGAAAAGCCCTTTCCCTAATTATGTATTTCTTCTGTATATTTAATGCTTTCAATGTGAACAAAAATAGAATTTAGCCAGGGTATCATTAAGATTAGATGTCCAAACTACTTTTCCTTTTATTTCTTAAAAAGCTGCAATCTGAAAATTGTCAGGACAGAGGAAAGTTCAAATAAATTACAGTTTGTATAGCAATTACATCTCCAGATGAAAAGCTTAATAAATGCATAATATCAGCCAGAACAGCTGTAACATTATGTATAAATGCTGAGTTAAATGTCATGGTTTAGCAAATCACATTGGCATCAGTTTTCAGCTGCTGTCCCATCCAAAGAATTATGTATTAAGACATATGTTGATTTTGTGATCAGAACAACAAAGTCCTAGATGCTGTTTCTTTCTCATACTAGCATTAATTAGTCTTAGACTGTAGGGTTCCACTTGAAAAATAAGGAACACAGTAATCAAAGCCACATCCATATATGCATAAATATGGCAAGAGTCAAAAGGCTTTGCATGGATGCTTCCCAAGAAACATCTAATCTTTTGAGACCTCAGAGGAAGAAACAAGAAGTTCCATTTGTTTCACATCCTTTCCAATGCAAAAAAGATGCTTGAAAGAACCCTCCAAAATTGTGCTGCTAATAAACAGCTTTTTTTCCCAACACGTATGTGCCCAGATGCCACGCTCCATTCCCTCTTGGAGGCCCTCAGCCACAGGTTGGTACCCTCCTTGCTCAGGCCAACTTCAACCACCACCTCCATTACATATGGTCAGCCTACAACACGGGGTGGGTTCACAAGGCAGCTTGTGGTACTCACTGAAGGTATGGGAGAAGTGAAAAGTCAGGATGCTTTTGTGAGGACCTTGTGCGGGCACAGCTTCAGCAGGAAGGGTGGAGATCACTGCCACCCAAGAGTGGCCCCATAGCACAAAGATTAAGGAGCTCCAGAAGGAGGTGGGAGAAGTGGGTTTGGATCCCCTTAGGCAAAGGAGGAACCTAAACCTGGGTAACCTGCTTTCTGGATGAGACTTCAAAGCTGGGACTGCTCCTCCCTTCCCACTCACACACCCTGAGGTGTGGTTTTACACACACCCCTTGCGCAGTGCTTCCTAATGGCTTTCTGGAGGGGTGCGCACCCTGGCTGATCAGCGGGCTGGCTTCTTGCGCTGAGCCCCCGGTGTCCCCATGCACGATGTAGGGAGCTTCCTTTGGGAGCCTGCAGCTCCCTTCTCGCTTCATCGGCTCTTTCTTTGTGCCTCAGTTCCCCGCTGTTGAGAGGAAATAGCACTTCATGAACTCATTGTGGTGTTGTGAAGATAAAATACATTAAAAACTAAGCTGACAGAGCATGAAAACAGATAACGTTTGTAAGACTAACAGCCTGAAGAGGCACAGGAGTCCCATGTACCTCATGTGCCACCTCTGAACCACATTCCAGCTCTGAGCAGAGGTGCCAGAAGAGGTATGCCCACACATAAAAGGGGGGGAGTCTTGGAGCTTCTCGGAGGGCCCTGAGCCCATAGTTAATTGCATTAAGGCTTATATAGCTCCTGCAGGGGGGAAAAAAAAAGCATCTCGGGTTACTTCGAGGTTGCTGGGAGCATCTCTGAGGGCATTGAATTGCACAGGCTGATTATTCTCTCTGTCAATAAGCTTTGCTGAATGTAAGATTAAGACAGTTAATTAGTGTAAGTTCAGTGCTACATTAGACAATCTATTTAAGCAATATGACTGCAGTGAGGAAGCCCACAAACTGCTCAGAAGAAGAAAGTGTTCTGCTTAAAACAGAAGAGCTTTTGTTTGGAATATACGATGTTTCTTTTCTCCAATTAGTTGTGTTTTGAAAAAATTCTGGTGAAGTGCTGCTAATGGATTCATTGCTTATTCTTTAGCTCAGCTTAACAGCCATAATACAATATATTTATCTTGGGACATTGAAAAATTAAATTTTTTAAAGCTATTGAATACTTTAGAAATATATTTCACTCACTGAAATTCTTTTAATTTACTAACAACATGAAATCTGTATAACTTTTCTAATATTTACTGGAACTAATCCGTTCCCATTTAATCCAATGGCAAAAAAAAAAAAAAAAGATACTGTTTTCAATAAGAATATAGAAAGATACAAAAAAAAAATCACATTTTGAGTAATACAAGGTAAATCCCATTCTCAGTTTAACCTAATTTCTTACAGTAGCTTCAGTATGTTTCCTTTCAAAGATTTGTATTCTGGAAGTCAGAAGTGTTTTTGGTATGATTTTTTTGGGTATTTATTTTTTTATTTAATGTCCACAAACAAATACATACTGACAGGGTCAGTAGATGAACTTTCTAGCAAGCTCCTTTCTTGCTACACTTAAAAGATAAGTGACAAAGGAGAAAACAAAAAAATTGAATCACAAGAGCTTAGTGTCTTCCACAAGTTGACAAAAGAAAGAGGATGAATCCCTTTGCTCCCACCCTGGGAACAGATATTTCATTGTTCCTCTGTTTGGTGACTGCCCACAACTTGTCTGAATACCTTTCATTTGGTAATGGCCGGGTACTGTAATCTTACCATCTGACATGGCAGAAGGACAAGATGATTCTGAATAGAGGAGCAGAGAAAAGTATTTAAAACAGACAACCAGCTTTTCAGTTACTACAATAAGACAGGTACAGAGACACAGAAATGTCTTGCACAGGATGCTAAGTTGACATTCAATTCCTAGAATGATCTGTACAATAAAGAAGAGGTATAATGAAGATCAACTTCCAGTATTTAGCATTCAAAAACAGAGTAGTACAGGCTCATTTGAAAACCTTACTCCTGGAAGTGGTCTGAAGTGTTAACAATTTCTTTATTTTTTTTACCCTCAGCTCCATTTTAAAGCTTATGAAACTAGGAGCATGAAATAATTCTTATCTAGAAATCAATGTTTTGTCATAGCATGTTTGATTTTATCTTGCTTTCAAACTACTTTGATTAATTATATTATTGAGCATTAATCACAAAGCCTTTTAGATATTATGCATTCAGATTTAATGTACCTGCTCTTCCAAAACACAGCAAACTGTATGCACAGGCTTCAAAATACAAAGCAAATGTTTCAAAACACCCCTAAGCACCCAGCTCCCTTTCAGAAGGAGAGAACTCATATCCAGATAGAGGTACACGGCCGTTTGTGCACAGAGATCATGCTCTGTGCTGCACACCTCCTGCTCTTCGCAAGCCTTGCAATATATAACCACGTAACCGAAACGACAGGGCAAAAGAAAGGTGCTGAGTGTCCTGAAGGGACAAGACCAAAGCATTGCACATATAAGCTCTCCTCTGAACATGAAGGATGTATTTATGTGCATTTACATCATTACCACACTGATGTTTATTTGTAATGCCTCTGAAACTATTGATACAACCTCCAACACACTGTAGTATATTAAATCAGTTCATGTCAGACCATTTTCAAATGAACTCTTGCTTATAATCATATTTTTCACCTATTTAAGATGCCTGCAGGGGAAAAAAAAGTGGAGGATACAAGAAGTTAATAGGGTGCAGTCAGTGTAGTTTCTCGAGTGATCAGGGAGCTGTCAATAGGGAGAAAGGAAGGAAGAACGAGGTCTGCTGAGGTAATGTAAGACCAGCAGGCAGCGTCCCAGATTCCTTGCTGGATCCATAGGTTTCTGCTAATTAGTTGGTCTTTCTATGGTTATAGAAGAATAACAACAGAAATTTCTTCTCTGTAATGAATAAATCCCCGCTCACCCAGGAATCGGAAATCTCCCCACAAAAATCATTCTAATGCTGGTTAAAAAACAAAAACAAAAACATAACTTTCTTCAGGTGTTTACATCTGCAGCACTCACGGGTGTGAAATCAATGTTCTCCCAATTAAAGCACTCTATACTAAGGAAAAGACATCCTAGCAAACAGAAATGAGCTTCACTAGAGTAATTTATACTTTCCTCTAGGAAAAAAAAAAACAACATTGCAAGTAATCTGATAATGCAGTACAATTTTGAGCACAAAGCTCAAACTGTGTGATTTGAGAGAAAGACTGTAAAACAAGTCCCTGACATGTTAAGATGAGGAGAGGTAAAAGGAACTTTCACAATTTGAGAAAGACCATCTGACACAGGGGTATATTCTCAGAGAAGAAAATATTTTTATATATATATATATATATATATACACACACACACACACACACTACTAAGGTGTGTTATTTGTCAGCTCCTAAAAAGAAATAATGAAGGCAGCCCACCAGAACTCAGGGAAACATTCTCCAACAGCAACCCCAAATTTCAGCACAAGACTCGTAAAATCTCACGAGATGAATTCATTCAGTGCTGCATAGTCTCTCCCCGTGGTGTGCCCAGTGCACCAGGAGAAAAAGTTCTACCCTACACCCTTCAATGGAAGCATATTTTAATGTTAGGGCATCCAGCCGAAAGTATAAAATTCTTTTCACGTGGAGTGTAAGAAAAATAGATATATAGGAATAAATGCTTATACAATACATGGACACTAAAAGAAAGTGACAGATAACATTTTGGCTTTGAATTCCTCCAGATTCTGGAAATAAACAGAAGACAAATGGCTGTAAAGTGAAAGAAACTGGGAAAAACAGAAGGAATGAATAAGAGAGAAGGTATGCAAAATAAACAAAAATCCTTTTATATGCAAAATATGAATGCACATTCTGAAACATTAGTTCTCTAACGTTGTGAAGTCTGATAAAAATGCTGTATTTGAAAAAATAAACAAAAAACAGCTTGACAAAATGATTTTTTTTGTAAAAGAACTTTCACACTGAAATGGATCTATATGAAATTTCTCGTTAAGAAATTATTATTTAGTCCTCAGGGAGAAAACAGCCACTTTTAACCCTTTGGGCATAGTGAAACATACAGCTGTCCAATGAAAGGGGTCTTTATAAGACCACAGTATGCATATTGTTCTTCTGCTGCCCTAATTATTGTAAAACATCCACTTTACATTGGGCGCCTCTAGCCATACCAGGAGCATGACACTAATGGATGTGATGGTGGTAAGAAGCAGGCGGATAATGTCTGCTTTAGCTATTCCATTGTAAAAAACGTCCCAAATTCTTGGCTGGGGTTAAATGGAAATAGTGACAGAGATGTCACAGTTGGAGATGTCATGAAGGTCACGACTACGTGAAATGAAATCGGAAATCATTTAATTAGGTCATGAGTCATTTTAATCGCTGTGAGATGTTTTCATAGACTGTTCCCAAGCATCTTGCTTAAATACTCAAAGAACGAATATTTCCTATATAAATTAATATCCTTTGAAGGTCAACAACTGTAAAGAAGATGAATAAAGCCTTCATTTGTGTAACAATCCTCTCCTGAGAAACAATAATAAAACCAAAAGTAGTGGCTGATTTTGACATTTTAATCTTACTGGTTCAGTATGAAATAAACCTTATGAAGCCAGAGGAGCACGGAAAAAGGCAATAAACAAGAATAAAAACATGTACAATCACCTCAAGAACTAAAAGTGAAATAGGAAAGATTTTTCATTAGTATTTTTCTGGAAGTTTTCTTCCAGTTTTGCTAAATGTGGTGGTTTTTTAGGTATCACGTGAGTACAAATGACAATAGACGTAATCTAGCAGCTGAAAACATCATATACAGCTGATAACAAAAATAAGCCTGGAAATGCCCAATTTCAGTGAAATTGAAAATAGACACTGGATGTTACTGCTGAATGATTTTTATTATTGGATGATTCTGATGTTTTAATACTGCTCAATAGAGAATTAAATTACACTAATACAGTGATTTATCAAAAGTTCAGTGTGTAACAAGAAATTGAATTTTAGACACTATCAACATTAACTTAGTTTTTTCATCCTTAGTAATAACTACACTCATTTTTACACTCAAGAAGATTATTTAATGTGTAAGTAAGAGAAGCTAGGAGATAAATCTCATCTTCACAGCAACTTCACTAACTGACCAAGGGTTGATTAGCACAATGCCTAGCATTTAAAATCTAGTATTTTGCTAAAAAGGATATATTTGTTGGTGGCTCTGAGGCTATGAGTTTATCACATTGTTTACTGCAGTTGGTGCACCATTGTTTAGCCAGCATATACACAGGATGGACATACAAATGTGAGTGAAAGCCCTCCTCTGTCAAGCTGGCTATGAATAACCAAAGAGAATGAATGGCGCGTTTGTTGCAGACCAGCGAGGATTTAATAAACAGTAGTATGAAGTACTTGTTGATTCTACAAAAGGAAGGTCACAATGTGTCACGATTAAGAATCCACAAGCAAACATTAGTTCAAAAAAAAAAAACAAAACAAAACCAACCACCATACTTCAGACTCTAATCAGTGTTTCTGTAGCAGAAGAACACTTTTGCTTGACCTCTGCAGCTAACTAGGAGGTTCATTTCACGTTGTATAATTCGGTGAATCAAGCAGAGAAAAGAAGTTGTTGTAAATCTTTACATGCAGCTCAATAATGAATTAGCACAGATACTTTTTTCAATTATTAGAAAGGATTACTGGCAACAGCCTGCATAACTTGTCAGTAGGGATTGGAAGAGATGAAAAAAATAAAAAAAAACTCTGCCACAAACATTTCAAGTCATATATAGCAAAAATATGAAGCAATAGTAAGATAAATTAGTAGGTGCTATTGTACATATCTTTTCATGATGTACTCTATAGAAGAGAACGTTTAAAGCTCAATACACCAATGTTAAAACCTGTCATTTTGACTGACACAGCAGAATGAAGATAACTGATAAGACCTTGTGCAGGTCTTACAAGTCTTTCATATTTTAGAGAGTTTTGTTGGTAACACTGCAAAGCACAGTATGCGAGTAAGTGTATTCCTACCCAGAGCTCCAAGTAGTAAGGGCTTAGAGCCCCACCTTAAGGCTTAGAACTAGGGAAAAGAGCTGAGCTTCAGAAGAGCAGAATTTTGCAGTGAAAATAGTAGATCCCCCTGCCAAGTATCAACTTGCCGCCTGCCTTCTGTCCAGAACTGCTAGCCTCCAACTCATACTAACCTGTGAAGCACCCCCCAGCCCCCAGTCAATGCTTGCTTACAGAGGAACGGCCACAGATACAGCATCATCCGCTCCACTGCTTCATTGAGGATAAAGATTACATCAATCACACAGCCAGCTGGAAGACAGGGGATTCATTTCCAATTTATTCATGTCTGCTCATGTAGCTAGAGCATAATAGTTACCTCATAACACTACCATTCACGTTTCAGAATGTATTATGGTATATTAGTATTCATAATGTCACATGGATATACTACTCCAAGATGCTCCTCCGTATCTCGGGTACTGTTCACAGATGAACATCAAATGCACTCCTGCCCAAAGGTCATTAAAATAACACTTTACCTGGCATTGGTGAGGGCACACCTGGAGCACTGTACCCAGTTCTGGGTTTCACAGTACAAGAGAGACATGGAACTACCAGAGAGAGTCCAATGAAGGGCCATGAAAGTGATGAAGGGACCGGAGCATTTCTCTTATGAGGAAAGGCTAAGACAGCTGGGACTGTTCAGCCTGGAGAAGAGAAGGCTTGGGACAGGGGGGAGAATCTTATCAATGTATTTAAATAGCCAAAGGTAGGGTGCAAAGAAGACAGGCTCTTTTCGGTGGTGCCCAGTGATGGGGCAAGAGGCAATGGGCACAAAAAACAAACACAGAAGGTTTTCTTTGAACATCAGGAAGCACTTCTTTATTGCGTGGGTGATGGAACACTGGCACAGGTTGCCCAGAGAGGTTGTGGAGTCTCCCTCCTCATAAATACTTCAAAAGACATTTGGACAGGGTCCTGGACAACCTGCTCTAGGTGGCCCTGCTTAAGCAGGGCAGTTGGACCAGATGACCTCTAGAGGCTGCTTCCAACCTTAACCATTCTGCAAGTCATGATTCTTCTCACTTCCTCTCAGCACAAAACCACAGCAGCCTACCCGTGGCAGGTACTTTCTCCCATTTTATTACTGGAAGCAGCAGGACAGAGAGGTACCTAGCATGATTCTTGAGTCCTTTGCCAAGCATCTGAGGCTGCACTGACTGCAGATGCTTGAGAAGGAATGGATCCCATTTACCTCTTGAGGAGACGGTGACTGCCTTAAACCCAGCTGAAGAACCAGAAGAGACCAAAACTGGGTTTCCTTTACTGACTCCTCCCCCTCAGATGCATGTACTTACAGTAACGTTAAGAAGGTGCAAGACAAAACACTCTAAAGGCAGAATGTAGGAGTAAGGATAGGTTTTTATCATTCTAACAGTACATGAATACCATGGTGGTGATGATGAACTAACAACCTACCTGAAGAGATTGTTTTTAAGATACACATAGTCTCTATCTGACACTCCTAGCACAATGAACACCACCCAGCTAACACTGCACCTTCCTATAAAGGAGAAATGAGAAATGCAGGTGTACGTTTGCTAGGGCCTGCCATGACTATGACAATTGCTGACAAAAGATGGTTTGATGCTACATCACATTTGTACTGTCAGGCATAAACAACGATCCTAAACTAAGTTTTACAATGGGATATTGACCCTAGTTTTAGATTATTAAAATGGAAGTACTTAAACACCCCTCAGTTTTCCATATTCTCATTACTTACCTTTGTACTTCATCCAGGTAAGACCATGAGACAAGCATTTTCACTTACCTGCTCCCATCTACTAGACCAAAGGGCTAGTACAAAGTGTTAGCATTTGCTAGATGTTTTACATACACACCAAAACATTCCTGGCTTCATTAAAAATTTATGAGAACACTATCAACACTAAGGTCAGGAGAAGAAAGTAAAATGATAGAATAAATATGCAAAATATTTTAAATACTAAAGCCTAAAATATGCTTTTAAGAGATGTACATAATATTTATTATTTATTTTAAATCAACTGAAATAGATTTAATGATGCCAAAGCAGAGTTTGCAGCAGGTAGTGTCCAACACACTCACAGGTGCACATGCATGCCCAGGTCTTTGTGGAGAGATGGCAACCACTTTTTCCAGTTTGATGTTTCCATTGCTTTACTTCTCCATGTTTTGGCTCCTCAGACCTCCAGGTCTCTCTCCCCCCATGGGTGGTAGGCCTGACACTGCTTCCCAGTGTAGTGCAGGCACAAAGGCAGGAGGGGACACCTTTGTTTGCCTGTTCTTGAAAAGTTGTGAAGCTACAAAAGATCATTAGAGATGCTCCAAGGAGGCTTTCACACATTCTTCTGTCTTCTGTTTCCTTAAAAATCATGTAATGAGATAACAAAGCCTGCACACTCACAGGGGCAGAAGCCTAGTGACATTATTTTGTAAGTGGGCAGCTAATGCTTAAATGGAGGGCACAGGGCAACATCCCACTGTGTAACCAGCTGCAAAGCCTTCCTTTTCTTCTGAAACAGGGTTTTAAAGTGTCACACACTTCTGCCTCTAGCATGTTTAAGACTACAGCAGTCAGTACTTGGTAGTTCCTCTTCAGTTTAATTCTTTAAATATATATTCAAGAAGGGGTAAACTTTGAACAGTCATCACTTATTATCCCATCTTTACTGCTTGCAGCTCCTTAGGAATTAAGGCATTGAAGGAATTCCCATCCATAAAAGCTGCAGTGATAACTATGTTAGTTACAGTTTGTGCAAACAGCATCCTCCAACATTTCTCTCAAATCATTAATAACAGCTCAGCTGTAATACACGACCTATAAAAATGTCCATGGCCAATCAGGAGAAAAAACACAGGCTTTGCTCTTAGTCTAACTGCTCAGATATAGATTCTGTTGAAGCAATTCATCCTTAGAGTTCGAGCATAATATATTTTTGCTCATTTCCCTTTTACAGATGATCTTCAGTGTTTGAAGTCAATGCAGCCAGACTTAAGAACGACAGTTCTTCAAGGCCTCCAATAAAACTAACTCAACCAGTCAGACCTGAGGGCATCTGAATCAACTCTTGCAGCATCTCCAAGTATTCTGGGAGACTTGTCAAATGATAACGCATTCATATACTTGATAATCTGGACTTTCAGGCAGCTATTTAAAATAAAAGTTGTTTTGATTCAGTCTGGTCCTACAAGCCTGGCTTTAACAGCACAAGCCAGAATCACACCAACAATTATTTATTCCCTATTCATAAAGTCAAAATTACATTGCAAAAAAATATGCATAAAAGGCTTCAGTCAAAAGGAAAACACCATCTGCTTAACACTAAAATGGAAAGATGAGGGAAAGAGATTGTTAAAACCTAGGACCTCTGCCAAGTTTCCTCTGTAGTCCTCTAGCAGCTTATTTGTTCAGACATAGAGCTCATATTTGACATCGTTGACTCAAGGAAAAGATGCTAGGGAAAACCAGCTGAAACTTAGTTTTAAACATTCAGATGTCTAGTTTCTCATAACACGGATAGCCCAGGGAATCCATTTCTCTCTTTGAGGCAAAGCACCCTCTCCTTGAAGCATTCAAAACATCTTCTATGGCTTCCAGTTGAAGCATACTCAAGTCATTTACACGCACAATCTTGTAAGAGGGATACACACACGTGGAAACAGAAAAATGAAAATGGGATGATTTCAGCTAACAGTGCTCAACTTCCAACAGTCTTTGAAGATTCAAGATTCAGACACTGTGGAAGCATAGCAAACAAATACAGACAATTAACAATCTGCAGTTTGTTAGGCTACTTTGAATTGTTAGACAAAGCAGCAGTGTGGCTGAATAAGTGCAGTTTGATTCCTCCCACCCTTTGACACCTCTTAAAGACTTCAGTATTCCTGGCTTGCTCTGTTGCTGAAGTTTGCATTACCTTTCTAGGAGTACATGATGCTTCCTAAAGCACAGAGCATTATTTTAGAATCCTTAATGAAGTATAAAGCCTTGCCACTTGTATCTGGAAATATCTTGCTCCTTTCAAATAAGAAACTTGCATACATCTTTTACTTGTTGCAGTAATAATTGTAACATTTGTTACTGGGTGTGAGGAAAGTATCTCAAATCTTTAGTATTCCATGTTTTCAGTCAGCTATACAAGCCAGAGAAATTGAGGTCTGCTAAATGCATTTTTGCAAGTTTTAAAAGGACCTTGTTAACATACAAGCATTACATCTGGAATATCATCACACAGAAAAATACTAGTCATTTTTCGTGTTTTTTTTTTTTTTTTTTGTATTACTTCAGCTCAGCCTTCCCTTCACTGAAAATGAGGACTGACAAAGATGTGATGGAGTGAGAAGCATCTCTATGAGGATCTGAGGTCACGTAGCTCCACACAAACACTTAAATCTATGATCCGAGTCCTTTGATTCAGTCATATTGATTGAGCATAGAATTAAGTAAAAGATGACAAAAATCTCAAGATGTGACTTAACACAGTGCCTGCTGGGATCTAAATGCAGTGGAAGACATGGGATGGCCCTGAGGACCATGACCACCACCCAGCCACAGTGGCTGGGGGACACACACTGGGGCAGCCGCAGCCTCTTCCTGCTGTGACACCAGTCATCCTGCCATGAGCTGTACCTGAAGGTACAGCTGCTACCAGCAGTTGAGTGGGATGTGTGAAGCTTAGCTTTTGATTCAGCATTTGAGAGCTTGTAGGTTGATTTCTCAGATTCCTCCCCACAAGCTTGTGAACTATGAGCTTTCATACACACTAGGAGTAATACTGCTTTTTCCTACTGCTTAGGAGCTACCACACCAAACAGCCTAAGAGCCCCAGCAGAAAGGAGATCCACACCTCTTCTCAGAGCAGGAATAGGTGAGATTCTTATAAAAATCTCATCCTTCAAATACAGGTTATACACTTTGCAGCACGGGCCTCAGCAATCCAGATCTTCCACTGATTCAGCAATCGGCCTGAAAAGCCTGCCAATATTTCATTTCCTTTCAGTTATCTACTTTTCAAAGTTATACACTTTTCCAGGTGTACTTTACCTTAACCAATGTTGAAGCAAAACACGCTGGCAAGAAGGACTGTGTCTGAAATCTGGAGATGTCAACACAGTAGAATATCAAATAAAATACCCCAGGGCTCCAAGAAAAATAAAATTCCTTCCCGCTTAGAAGAAAACAACAGTTTTATTTTTTCCCCCCTTATACCAACTCCATTAATTAACAAAGTATATACATTATTTACATGTAAACAATTGGTGCAAGAACAACTTCGGCTTCAGGCAACATGGGAAGATTCAACTGGTCATGAGGAGAAAGGGAAGGGTGGAGCACCACTGCCCCTTCACATGGGCTACTCCAGAAGTCACCAGCTGGGAGGCATTGAGCACACACACTGACAGCAAGCAGTGGAACGTACACATGCAAGAATGCTCAGAGATGGACTCCTTGTGTGTAAAGAAAATTGCAACCAACTTGTGACACACTGGAGAGGAAGCTGTAACTCGTGCTCTCTTGATAATCTCAGGAAAGGAAGGGGTGCAGTGTCTAACCTGCCTATGTATTGTAGAAGGGCAGAATTAGTACAGTGCAGTACCTTATCAGATATGCAGTAAATTAACAGGTTGAGGACATTTGCTCTAAGTAATCAACTACTATCTTTCTCCTCTTCAAAGTGAAGTCATGGCTATGTACTATCTGGACAGGAGGAACACCACAGCCTTAGCTTAGTCAAAAAGTACCGCTCATATTTGTCCACTTGTCCTCTACCATAATCATATTCTAGATTATTTCCTAAACATTATTTAATATTTGTGTTACACATAAAATATTTGTATGTAAAATATTTGTTGCGTGCATCAAGGTACCTGTTCACTGCACTCACTGTGGCCCATTGTGTTGTCCAAGTAAACAGCAGCAATGAAACCCAACATTGGGAAGAAAAGCTCCAACACAGGCTAGCACGAGCTAGCATTTGATTGCTTGCAATTGTGCTGTCCTCTAAAACATGATAACTACACAACAGTAAGAATCAGATTCCTATACACTTTTGGATAGTTTGAGATTAAACTACTTTGCTTTGAGAGGCTGCTTCCTTCCCCCCCTCCAGAGAATAACAGTCACTAGATAAGAGACACATCAGACTTCATTTATGGGTTGAATTCTGCTTTTAAATACAGCCTCGGCAAGAGGCACATTTCTTGGTGCTGGAAGACAGAGAAAGCCACGTACCAAAGGCACTGCTAACACTTGGCTGAGCTATGAAACAGTCACAGCTTCGCTCCTCTGCCCCACTTTGCTCAGGGACTGGGAGAAGCGCATACCAGTGGGTTGGATGCACTTACGCAAGAGCTGGAGAAGGACCTTATTCATCCTCATCCCTGCACATCTCAGCCACACTCAGAAGGCCATCAGCCTGTTTGCACAAGTTCAGTCCTGCCACTTTCACATAGAGTTGAAAAACTGAAAGGGGTGGTGGGGAAAATCAAGTTTAGGATGTTGTTTCTCAGCTATTTTATACTACCAGTTCTGCAAGTCACTCGGCTACACTGGAGGCAAGTTCTGTGGTGGATGCTTTTATTTGGCCGCTGGGAGTTTGAAACAAATATTTAAATAAATTGCATGCATTACTGTGATGAATTGCCAAAGGTCAGAATACACACTTTACAGAATTGTTCCTGACAGGGAGAGAAGGAAAAAAGTATGGCTTTTCTAGCCTGAGAAACAGTTGTACAATGTATACTTATACCCTAGAGCTTACAAATGGCAAAACGCCATGACTAATAAAACTTGGCCCGCAGAATAACAATTTCTTGTTTTTAATTTCTATCAGATGTCAAAGCCCATTCTAAAATGTATTTAAATAGAATCATCAGACATTGTTGGGGTAACTAGTGCAGTCACATCAAAGATTTTGTAAGAGAGGAATGAATTTGTTTTATTTTTATATTTACTTTTTTTAAAAACAGGTATCAAATTGGGGCTAGGGGTTTTAATACTAGAACAGAAGCCCTGGGAACCTAGCCCTCAGTTCTGGTCACAGAGTAAGTGCTGTACTTGGCCATTAGCAAACCACCCGAGGTCTCTACCTCATTTTTCCTGTATTTTAAACAGAAATTTTCTGAAGGATACTGCAAGAATCACTTAGTGAAGCTTAATTTAGGTGATGAATTCATCAAGAATCACTTAATGAAGCATAACTGATAGTTAAATAACTTCTTGATATTTGAAAATGTCTCTGCTGATACAAAGTATTGTTATTCTAATTGTTTATGCTAATTTCTCTTTGGCAGTTAAAAAAACACCCAGAAAACTATTCAGCCAAATTAACTACTATTGTTGAAAAATCAGCAGTACTTTTGCAGCGTTGACTTTCTGGTATATTACCTTGGAGGTTGTCTGAACTGTACTGTGTTGCACCCTGGAACAGATATTCTAATGTTGTTTAATATCGCACTTGAATTACACCTGCTTGGAGTCTCAAGCTAGCTTTTAGGACTGAAAAAAATAATAATTGTAAAAAAAGCCCTTGGCTAGGTGCCTTCACTGCTGGAAAAAGGACTGAATGTTGGTGCTTTTTGAGCTGCCATATTGTCCTTCCTCAGTATTACCGGAATACCCGCCCACCCCATCTTGTGTCACGTCTCACCTTAAATAACAGGCAGGCAAAGGAAGCTTTCTTTTTGCTATGAAAAAAACAAAACTATTTTGGAAGATTCACCACCACCACCAGTGCCCTCTTTTCCTGGGAGAAATGTGTTGTTCTAACACCCCAAGAATCAAGAGCATAGAGATGTCACATACAATGCCCAAATTACACTGTTAATATCAGGACTCTAAGCAGGGTGAAAGAAAGCCCACCAAAGAAGCAGAGCCAAGGGCATAGCAGAGGTTTCAGATGCCGAGACTTTGCTCCAGAGCTCTGCCAAGCCCCACCTCTCACAAAGGATGTCCCTCACACAGCAGTCACTAGGAGCACATGATCCTCTCTCGGTATAGGATAAGATCCTTGAGGGTGTAAGCTATTATTTCACCAGTGTAGCTGTGACTTTTGCTGCATCAGACTTGCTTATTCTCCAAGATACTTCTTTCATCCAGCTCTTCACTGCTGCTCTCCACGTACTTATTCACAAAAATATGCTTATTCACTTGTCCAAGACTTTGTTTGGACAGGCCACCTCTAAAACTCATGACCATTCTGGTCACATTTTATATTAATAAATCAATAATCAAATCAGTAGAACACTTGCTTTGAAAGTTACATTCCCCGATTCAGAAGTTTTTGCCNCCCCCCCCCCCCCCCCCATTAGAAATGAACCACACAGGGAAATGACATAAGGCTCCTGTGTTTTGCACCCTTTAATATGCCTCTATAAACTATGAAGTTTCTTCATCAGTTTTCCCCAGCTTGGCTTTTCTTTGGCTTTCCATACTGGAAATGGATGCTACTGCTGCACCATCCCGAGTATAGCCTCAAGATCCCACAACCCCACTCTGCCAACACAGCTCTACAGCACCCTGTAATCTAATAGGAAAGCATACAAAAATCTGAGCACATGCAACAGTCTTAGACCTAGGTTTTTGGCCCCACACAAATGTCCCTTTCTATTGAGAGGTCACTAACTGCACATAGGTAGCAGAGGGAAATCACAGCTGCCAGAGTTCCTCCTACCATCGCCATTTAGGTATGTGCCAGAGATTTCAGGAACCATTACAAGCTAGAACACGTGAGCACTGCCAACACACTGATCCAACACACTACCAAATCCATACTAGTCCCAGGCTTAAAGGGATGGGGGCAGGATGACAACAACAACAAAAATACATCAGTTAGGAGGTGCTTTCACCTATTAATTTTTGGGCAACAATAGGAAAGTCTCTAAATATTTCTTCCTGTTTCAGGACTTGATCTGCACGTTTCTTTTATTTTTAACATCCAGGGGACACAGCTAATGACAACTTGGGTCTAAAGGCAATTTTTTCTTTTTAAAAAACAAAACAAAACAGCATGCTTACTCAGATCTGCCAAAGTTTCAAAAACAGTAACAGAAAAGATGAAATTTGATGCTTTTAATATCCCTTTACATTCATAATATATAACATATAAAAGGGATCAAAACCATCCAAAAAATCTTCAAATCTTATAGCAAAATTGATAAGGAAAATAGTCCAGTGGTCTAAAGATATTTGCAACTATAACTTAAGCATGATTCAAGCAATTACGTTTTACTTCTTGAAGAACGATATACCAGTTGCATTTACACTTTTGCTGGAGGTGGGAGTGTCTGGCCTTATACAGCAGTCCACTACAGTTTCAGTTAGCAAAATTAAAGCTGACCATACGAGTACAAGTATTTAATTTTTACAGCTCAACCCAAGCTATCATATAAACCCTAGGAAACGGTGTAATCCTAAGCTTCCTAACAATTTAAACAGACATGACATAACACAACAAAATATTACCTTATGTAACCCATATGGAAGCAGTCCAAAGGTCTGCTTTCTTTAGGTCATATCCACGCACGTTTAAAAAAGAAAAAGAAAAAAGAAAAAAGCTTGATATGCATCAGCAAGCTTGCAGGTAGTTATTATGGGACAAGCAGTTCTTTGAAACAATGGCTATAAAATACTCTAATCATACCACAGATTATACAGAAGGCTGGGAGAGCACAGTGGGGATCCAATGACAAACTGGTTCATGCAACTCCACCTAAAAGCCTGACACACAACTAGGGAAGAATTTTCCACTTGTTGTCAAACAATTTCTTAGCAATTGCCTTTCACTGGCACAATACAGAGCTCTAGAGGCACAGTTTGGCTATCATTTAACTAGTTCTTCACATTTGGGCCTCTCTTCTATCCTTTCTCTACAGAGATCTGATCTATAAAGTCAACCAAGAAAAATCAAGCTATTGTCTGAAAGTTATCTTGAAATCTTCCTACAGGATAAGAAAGCAGCTCTTTGAAGTTTTCCAGGGTCGCTTTTCCAGGGTGATCCAGAAGGCATGAAATTACAGTTTAAAGCTACTATTTGACTATATTTGCTCAAATACATAGAAATATAGACTTGAGGTTGCAAAGAACTTCCTTTTTACTTCCATAGGATTAGACGCAAAAATATCCCCTCCTCAAAATGCATTAAATTTTAGTTATCTGGAATATGTTTCACTGTATTAAGAGAATCCCAACTTCAGACTTGATTTTGGTTCACCTCCAGCTTCTCCCAAACGAATATACATCACGCTCTAGCAAAACTGTGATTGTCAACAGACTTGAGCCACGGAGAAGCCCCTTAGCAAGTTCTCACATTCAATAAAACCTGTAAACAAACCTGGCTTGCACAGTGAACTCGGAACTAAGCCTTGTATTAAATACATCCAGCTTGTAAAATGCAGAGTCAGTAAATTTACAGGCTGTTCAAGGTGCATAGTTAATCCATTCCTCAAAAGATTCTCGGGCAATGTTGCTGAACAGAAACATTAAAATATCAGTGCCTTCTGGCAACAGACACAATTCTCACTTCTTCACATCCCACTAAATCACAAAACACTGGGCTAAGCATGCACAATATTTAATAAGAGAGCTCAAAAGAAGTGTTTTCACACGTGTATATGAATGATATACAGAATCACAGAAAACAGGGTTGAAAGAGACTTAAGCATTTCAATTGGGCTGCCCACGCCTTCCCTTTCAGGTGCAGTCAACTCTCACATAACTAAGGGATATCTAAAGTTCCTGAAGATCTCCAGTGAGAGCTTCACAACCCAGCAATCACTGTAGTACCTCGCTACTCCTGGCATTAGGAAAAGTTTTGTAATGTTTAACCAAAAGCTCCCCTGCTACTGCTTTAGCCCCTTAAAGCTAATAACAGAAAATAATTTATTCCCTTTTTCCTCTTCAGAACTTCTGCATAAGTCTGAAGGTTGATTGCATCTCCCCTCTGCATTTTCTTCACTAAAATACAATCTCCTTTTTCTTTCAAAGGTCACATTTTATTTCTTATGCTGTATTCTAAACATTTTTTCTTGAAATTCATTGCTCAAGGCAAATCACAGTAGTTCAGATGAAACTGTAAGAGCCTTGAATGGATTGTGTTACTTTACACCTGCTACAAATGATACATCCACTTAAACATCCTCATTTGTCATTTCTGGGAAAAAAAAAAACAAAACACGTTGACCACTATTTGCATCACAATCCACCAAAAGCCTTAGCAACATTTTTAACAAGCTTTTTTTTCCCTACAGAACGACCATCTAACTACTCCTTTCTAAGTGCATAATTAGACAACTTTTAATAAATTATTATATTTTCCTCAATATTATTATTATTATTTATTTTTACAAGTTTCCAAAGCTATTTTCATTTTTCAAGTTGGTTGTAGCCCAGCGTCACCTGCCAACATAATACATATCCTTTCTATTTTACCATCCCTACCAACAAGAAAAGCATGGAATGGTAATCAACCCAGAAGAACAAATCCTGCGCAAATGCTGTTAAAACAATCTTCTTGTTTGATAACGAATCATTGACAGTAATTTCTTGAATATGCTTTAACAACCAATATACGTATTTCAGAATTGTCTCAGTAAGCCAATCTAACAAATAAGACTCTGCTTGATAAGCATGTAAGATGGTGTCAGAAAGTTTACATGATATTGGCTAGTTCTCTGCTATCCATGACATCTTTTACATTTTTCCTCAGAGGAAGTAGAGTTGATTTCAGATGATTAGTTTGGGGCAACTCTGGCTAGATAACCACATATGTCCTCCTTATTCTACAACTGCTATCAGATGTTTTGATCAACTGATACGAGTCTAAATAATTTAGACTGGACAATGTAGAAGACCCTGCCATCTATGTCAGGCAAGAAGAGCTTATGAAACACTCACCTCTTTCAGTATTTGCTTTTTGTGGCATCCCCACTCATCCTCCTCTTCGTGTCCTGCTCTAGAACTCCTCAGTGTCAACAGAATGACTGCCCTTGAAAAGATAAAGCAAAACAGAAAACAAAACAATTTTATTGTTAACAGATCCATACTTTTAATCAACCTACTGCCCACGGCACCTTGTTATCTTGACCACACTTTGTCAGTTCATCTTACAGCTTTAAGCTCCTCAAGGCAAAACAGCAGACAATCTTGTGTTTACTCACCGTAATGTACTATGGCTCCTATAGTGGCTTGACCACTAATTGAAGCCATAGCTTCCTGTTGTCATGGAAGTAACGGAGTGCAATCCTTCTAAAGCCAAATTGCTTTCGTTTGCTACACATGGTACAAACAACTACTACAAGTTGAAATCCCACACAGAAGCTAGACTTCCTGTCTGAAAGTAATGCTTTGGAGCCCAATTTTATAAGACAATGAGCAACTTCTCATTAACTAAGCACACAGAAGCAGAAAGAGAATATGTCTCACAATCACTTTTTTTTAACCTGCATTGCATCAGCAACCCTTCTTCCATGCACATAACATTTATATTTAGCACAGACCAAATAAATGTAATCTACTACACTAATGGAATGACTTTGCTTTCCTCTTATGCTTTGAGCTAAATGTTTAAGTGACCACTTGGTTAAGTGTATTTTCATCCGTTATCAGAATACTTCATGGAGGGGAAAAAAAGCCCACCTACTCTGAGAGATTTTTGATTTTGGAGACCCAAACCCCCTTCATTTCCTAGCAGGCTTGTTGCATCATGTTAGAACTACCCTCCCTTAAATGATGCCTCAAGCTTGATTCATCATCTTGGCAATGTTTTCAGGTGCAGAAAGCAAGTCTTGCACTTCAAATCTCTCTCCGAATATAAATCCTCAGAAGAATATTTCCTGCATGTCTCCCACCCACAGATTTGTTTTTCTCCTGTCAGTCCATGCGTCTGACAAACATGTCCCAATTTATTTTATAGTGCTCCCAAGGTGATGAGCAAAACGACAGAAAGTTATTACGCATAATTAACACAAAAATTTTGCCTAAAGGGGAAAATTAAGTAAAATCTGCACTCATACCACACCTTACAGAGCTTGTGACAGCAAAGAATTAGATTTAGACTTGCTTTGTAATAAACCAGCTGTGAGATGACAAAAAAAAAAAAAAAAGACTCAACATTATCCTATAATATATATAATACAATGTACAGATGTGTGATTTCTTTTTTAGAACTGTAAATTAGACACTACTCTGGCCTTTGAAAGTCAAAGAGAATGCAGTATCTTTCACTTCATAGCAGTGCTGGGATAGTAGTAAAGCTTTGTAGTGTGGGTGAATAATTATGTGTGTGGGTCTCTCCTCCGAGAATCTCAAGCAAATCAAATGTCTAATTAATGTTCCCAGCCCATTCTGAAATCAGCATTTTAGCCAGCATGAACGGGTAAAATGAACTCCAGAGGTTTAGTGGTTTGCCCAAGATCACACAGAGTTGATGGCAGCGCTGGTGCGGAGTCAGAGTTCTTGGAGTACTTGTACTCTCCTGTTCTAACCACAGGACCACACACCCACATCACCCCATAAACCTGCTGCACTCAGAGTCAGGAAACATGATTTTAATAAAAACATTTTCAGGATAAGCTCACGTCTCCCCTGTTTGAAGAATAAATACCACAGCCCAGAACAACTGCAGAACTCCATTAAATTTTTGCTGTCAGATTTAGTCATGACTAGGATTTTTAGCCTGTTTGCATCACTGCTAAAGATTCAATAATTAAAAACTGACTTTTCCATCAGGATTTTTCCACTAACTACTACGTATGAACGTGCAGACAATGATGGAGGCACGAGAGCAAGTGAGCTGCTGAGGATGGTGGGGAAGCAGAACTTTGCCAGCTTACTTTACCCGAGTTACTTAGTACAACTTCAATTTCAGCATTTCTGCTACATCATTATTGAATTTACTTTGCCTTTTGCTTGCATGGGTGTTTCAAAAACAGAAGTGAAAAAACTGCAGGACTATTTTAAAACTAGAAGCTTATTTTAAAAGATCAAATACATGTGTAGGGAGCAGTCAGAATACTGGCAATATCCACCGTTTAAGATCCTAGATTAGGTCTTTTCTTTTTTTCTTGACGAATAAAGTGGAAATAGTATTTACTCACAGAATATTTGAGATAGGATTTCACAAAGAGGGTAGAGTCCGTCAGTGGCTTTGAAATCTTACATACGGCTTCATGAAAATTGCCAAATACTATGTTTTTAGTAACCTTTAGGGTCATTTTTCCCCCCTCTCTACAGAAGGCCTAAACTAGGCATCATTTAAATCCTACTTAATACATTAAAACAAGATTGAAGTGGGATTTTAGTGATCAATAAGACTCATGTGGGTCTTTTAAACCAGGCTAAGTTTAATCTCTAGCTCCCAGCAGCATATCAGAACAATCCCACCACTCTGAGTAAGAGTACAAAATGCACAGTGAGTGAAAACATTTGTTATTTCCACTGCTATTACTTCAGTGAGACTATCTGGTTATTTCCACTCTGTTTCAGCACATTCATCAAATAAGGGGGAGGGGGCACAAAACACCAAACCAAACCATCATAAAGCACCAGGAACACAGCCTCAGCCTCAAACTACAGTGCCCTAACAGGACATTCTCTTAATGGAAGCTGTAATATCAACAATTAAGGAAAATAGATTAAATCCCTAATATAATCTGTACTCTTAAAAATTGGCTTCATGTGCAAAGAAAGGTGGGAGCACTCACAACTTTATGGTTGTCACATTTGTTCACCTCTGCTTCTGATATCTATTTTCTGTAATGTAAGGGTTACCAGGGACCAACAAGAATCTTACTGGGCCAGGTTTGTACACAACCAGTAGTAAATGCACTCAGTATGTGTTTTAGTTAATTGAACAATGAAACATGGTCATTAAGTGAGTTTCTATCTTAAGGTGATATTTAGCTGCTCTTCCTCCTTGTTTTGCTGTTTGTACATTAGAAAGCAAACTGCAAAACAGCAGATACAGCTTGCAGTAGTTTCCATCTCATTGGCACAGGGGACATGGAGTCCAACTCTCACATAATGAATTCAGAATAAATTTAACTTGTGTATGTAAAGCAATCTGGTCTTGGATACTCGTGCACTGGCCGAGGGTCAGTTTTGTTTGTAACATGTCTGTTTGCTATAGACTAAATCTTACATAAACCGTCCCAGACAGATTAAAGGATAAACATAATAATGCTTAGATCCAGAGTCTATGATGAATGAGAAAAAAAAAAAAAAAAAAAAAACAGAAAAAAGCACCATGCTCACACATTTACTTTCTAGCCTATCCAAAACATTTTCTTTTTAAAAACTGACCCGTCTCTAAATTTAATTCAACTGATTTTGAGTTTGTCCTAGTTTTTCCTTATTATTGCCTAATAGGAATGCTTTATCAAAATAAAGCTGTAGAGAGGAGTAGTATTAATAGTAAATGAATAGCTATGAGAACCTGCAATTTTATAGCTTCTGCATTCAAAACTGTCTGCAGGGAAAATCATTCTGACATTTGATGACAACAGTGAGATGACCGATATCACTGCAAGGCACTTGCAAAAATGTATGCATGCTTTTTTTTTTCCTTTTAATTCTAACATAGAAAATATTTCAGATTGCATTACAGCATTTAGTTTAGGAAAAAATCACCTTACCATTTAGGAATGCCAAACAAAGACAAAATAGTGAAACCCAGAAAAGTACAGAGAAGTAGATATGCGAGCAACACAATCTTGATTACTTTCAAACTATTAAGGTTGGAATCATCATGGAAAAGGATCTTTAAGAGCACATTAGAAATTCATACATCTTGTTTTCACAAATGAAATAACCCAAATATCAGAAAGTCATTTTTATGACTTTTAAAAGTACTTTATTAAGATTTCAGTATTTTTTTTATAAGTTATTCATATATCTGAGCAGAAATGATAGACTTAAGCTTAAAAACTTTGTGATGACAGAATTACATTTGACCACCATATTGATTATCTTATTACCAAATGTTTGCGTTTGCTTATGTAAATGTGAGGTGCTTTTGTCACTTCTGAACCTCCTTCCAAGTCCCTGCTTCTCAAAGTAGTACGAGCCGCTCAGAGACAGCACTTAAGTTACAGAACTACCAAGTTTCACAGGGAAAATAAAATCATTCTTCACCCACTTTTCAAAATCAAAGATGGGATAGAGTTTTCTCAATTATCAATTTATGGAGTTCATTTTCCCCATATGCTGACAAACACCAGGAAGCATAATCTGAGTGTCTATGTGGATATAATTTACTATTTGAGGGGAAAGAAGTTTTGTTTTTAGGAAACTACCTAGACTATTTGTGACTTAGAGGGAAAAAAATGGTGAATCAACCTAATCTTACAAAAATTATAGAGAAAGAGTGTATTGAAGTCTTTCCATAACATTCTGGGAAAAAGTCAAAGCCCCAGCATGAGGAAAAGGCATTGTCCTACTTGGAAGAACCCTGTGTCAGCTTCCATTGTGAACTTATGGAAAGTAATCAAAAGAAAATTTGCACAAATTTTTACTTTGTTCCCTCCCAGAATAAGTTTTGAACTAAAGTGATTTTTAACTGACTGAAGGAAAAGTCAGTGCCTATTCCAGATTTGATTACTTTCAAGAGATTAATAAAAAGAAAAAAGTTGCAGCAATAGCATAGTGACTTCAGACAGGAAATCGCAGAGGCAATCTAAAGTGTTGTATCTGCAGGCTGAGATTAGCCTTTTTTCTCCCCTTGAAATTCCTTTTGATATTGATTCCAATTGCAAAGAATTGGCTTTTTTACATCTCTTCTGAAAACTCTGGAGTTCAGAATGCATACACATGTATTGAAGCGACTGTGTGAGGACAACCAAAATGCCTGCAGAGCCTAGTGCACAAGAATAGATCTGCAGGGACAGCTCTCCCACAACTCCATACCGTGTGCACACGTGTGAACACATGCACATATGGGAAGTAACCAGTTACCCAGAAGTAAGCTAATTTATAGAGCGCTACTTCACATCACCTATCTTTAAAAGAATGCCATTTTTTTCAACATAACTCATTCACTTGATGCAAGAAAAACAGCGTTGTTGTTGAAGATCCACCATTGCTTCAGACATGCAAGCCATACATATGCCTGTCAGAGACTATCTAAAAGGTCATAGCATTAATATAGCTGGGAATAAAAACAAATCTTTGAATCAAAAATGATTCAAAAATTATTTCCGTTAAAAAAAAAAGTTAAGCTGCAGTAGTTACTACCACAGTAAAACATTCTTGCAGAGACATAAAAGCTGTCTTCTCTCTCTCTCTACTTAAACAGCAACGTTGAAGTTTGCTAGTACATGGATGAAATAGTTATCAGATAAAAGAGCACTCTTCTGCTTGCTATCAATTACTTTTCACCTCCTCATATCTCAAGGTTCTGAGGATGTTCAATAAAGAGCAGGTGTTTAAGTTCACTTTGATTCTGTAAGTCAAATTAAGTGATTCTTTTTAACATCAGCAGATAAAAGTATTTTTGTCCATGGGATTGTGCATGTACAGAAAGAGTGCTTCATCTTGTTGGACTTGTTATGTTTATTTTTAATAGTAAATGCAGCTGGTGATCTAACCTTTCTATATACCTTTCTATATACATCCTCATCCTGAAAAAAAGAAGAAAAACAAAAAAACACCACACTTATTTTTCTTTAATGTAAGCATTACAGTATAATAGCTGAGTTGTGTAGTGTGAAACTCTTGATGTCTTTCCTCAAGTGACTGGACACAATCATGCTTCTATGTACCTCCCTCTTTCCCCCTGTACTTTTGAGAATTATTTTCATCCTGGCCTTCAAGGTAATGAAGAATCACACTGAGCATTTTAGTGAATGTCCTTTGAAGAGCTGTTTTCTTTCCCCTGTGGTTCTTGTTACATATAGTTCAAATGACAACAAAGAAAGACATGCCCCCCCCCCAAGAGACTGCCTTGCATGGTTTCTTATACAGTATATTGCTTAAAGTGCAAGAACCCATATTGATTTCAGCTTACCAAGGACTAGTGAAATACCATGCATTGTAATTCTTACTATACAGAGACAAGGTTACTGACCTTCAACTAGAATTCTCAGGGAATGTTGTGCCTACGCTTCAGCATGATTGCAACTACACATTGGTTTGGACTGAGCTGTGCAATCGAAATCTAAGCAGGGTAACATGCTTTAATTCTACTTATCTAAACGATAATTTATTTTTTAGTTCAAGAGATACTGAGCACACTAAGCTGTTCCTCCTTTTCCCAGCCACCTGCCGTACACAAAACATGCATGATAAGCAGGAACAAAAGGTAAGAATAGATCTGTAAACAGAAGCTACTGTAGAAACTCAAATCCAAGGCTGGTAACTTGGCATTTACAGTCTACACCAGTCTGAAGGTAACAGCACAAAAAGCCTACTCCAAAACTCAAAGAGGAGTGACTTGCACCTGTAGAAAAGGCAGAGCTATTTTGCTGTTAAAAGACATTGACTGAACTCTGCTTTCACAGTGCGTATTTCTGGAAAAAAAAAAAAAAAAAAGGATAAGGCAAACCTTATGTGTTATCTCATTATCAGTTCACTACAAAAAGCCAAAACCAGGTAAATCAGCTTGTTAATATGTGAATACATTTAGAAATCTATTATAAAACTATTTCTTATGCATTTTTCCTTGTTAGCTTTTGTTCCTTCAAGCGCAAATAAATAGAAAGTTTGTCTTTTTTTTAAAGGAATGAAGACTTTTCAAATGTATATTCTCTATGCTGCAGGGAGAAAAAACAGTTGTCAACAATACAGATGTAATGGAAATTCTGAAGCTATTTCAGCTTTGTGACTGGGGCTGAAGAAATGTGTTCTAGTAATGAGATTCTGGAGAGTAAGGCGTGATATTCTGCCTTATGACTGATGTGGGAAGCTGTGTGATGCTGTAGTCACACACAGCACGCACACTTCCTTGAATAGGTCAAAATAGCAACCAATATTTTGTTCAAAATGAAGTTAAGATCACTCAGATGGAAAAGAATCTTACTAGAGGGTGAAACAAAACTACAAGGAAGTCCATATTCTCTTTCCCACATATCCTAAAACCATGCAGATATGAGAAGAGTTCCTTCAAAACGCCCCTGACCAAAATGAACTGATAACCAAGGACTATAGCCAACAGCCAGCTGTAAGTTGTAGCCACTTACACAGCAGTTTTCACTTATACATCCCCAGCATCTGAGGGCACATCAGAAACCTGGTATTTTTACTAGTTCTAGTCAGCTTTCTCAGTAGTTAGGGGAGTAAAACACATGCTTTCTTTTTCTAAAGCAATGACCCTTTAACAGCCACATAAAGATACTGAGTAAGTGTTTGTGGGAGCAGGGAGAAAGAGCAATAGATAATTTTAATTAAATTCATTTAGTCTCGCGTGTGAAATTATCTCAGTATTCAACTTCTCACAGACAACGCTCTCGTATGTATAAACAATCCCAGAACTGAGGACAAGCTAAAACATCTACTTTCCCTCTTCTAATTTTCTCTCCCTTTAACAACCTTTCAGACAAGGTCTCCCCACATTTACACAAGAGCCATCTGGATCTGCTTTCCTTCAAACAAGTTTCTACTGGTAAAGCTTTCACAGGTGAGCAGCTTCTTCAAGGCCTGAAAGGAGTTGGAAGCCTTTCTGAAAGGCCTTACGACTCCACAGAGGCTTTGTATTGTATCATGCATGTAACCTCCACTGTGTGTACAAATAGGCCTCCTATCACTATCTGTAAACAATACCATTAAAAAAGTCAACTTTTTTTTTTTTTTTTCTCTCAGAAAGACAACAGTGAGACTCTTGCACCTCCTCTGTTAACATTTGGCTTGCACACAGTAACCAGTTCAAATGCAAAATTAACATTGGCACATTGCTGGAACCAGCAAGCTCTCAGCACACTGCGATCTTATGAAAAATGCAGAGTAATTTAAGTATGAGATCAAACCAAACAATTCTTCCAAAGAGAAATGAATCACTGAAAAACCTCAAAGTAGGAAGAAAAGTAGAGCAACACTTTTTTTCATAAGCACAAGTAACTGAAGGAGGTTTTAATAATGTTACGAACTTCTATAGTAAGAAATGCTAACACCTAATAACAGAGCACTCTCAATAAATAGCTATGTTGAAGCAGCAAAGATATTTGTCTAAAGACAAAACATGATCTGAAAGAGGAGGATGTGCGACTGCCAAGAAAAATATTATGAGATATACTATTGAAAAATAACGAAGTTTATTTAAAGTTTATTTAAGACCCCTTCAGAATCCTTCCTTAATGTTCATTAGCAGGTGGCTGCAGCAGTGCTTTGCACTGAACAAACTTGTGTGGCTTTTTGGCTGTTTTAAGGATGTGGAGGATTTTTTGTTTTTCAGTTCCTCATAGGTCTGACTTTTTTTTTCCTTAAGTATAGATAGATGCATACAAACTTCTTTCCTGAAAAGTCTTTAGAAAGCAGGCTAATTAAAAAGAGCTTACGCAAGTCCAAGGGAAACTACGGGTAATGACAGGAAATTGTAGCTGGTCATTCATGCCATAACAGAAGTACATATTAAAACTGTCAGCCCAAAACAATGATTATCCATCTTACTGAAATATCCTGCAACAAAGGCTATGAAATACCACGTGGGGATATCCCTACTGGTGCCAGTACTGTATGATGCCATCTACAGACCAAGGAGGTTGTATGCTACATTTCACTGACTGCTAGATTGAATGCATGCTCTGGAGAAAAAAAGCACAAGGCTCCTCATCCCAACAGCAGAGCTCCTCTGCTAGCACGGAGGAGGAGGAAAGGCAAAAGAAGTGCTGCCACACATCGTGTCATTCTGTGCTGAATGGGAAGCGCACACAGTTTTCCTGCTTGCTCATTCAATGCCTACAGATCTCAGCTATGTTATTTACACCGTGTAACGTCAGCTGTGAAGTAATCACTGCCTCGGAGGAAGTAAAAAGGTCAGTAACTCATTTCACATCAACCACTGAGCAACCAACACAAACAGAATCATCTCAGGGCTTCTCTGCAGCAGAAGCAAACCTGCATGAGAATAAGAGACCAGGGCCAGCTGCTCTTCTGGCAGGAACGGGAAGAGGAAAGGGAACTGACAGCAGTGAAGAGGTACCTGGATGGGAAGGGTTGGGCAGCAAGCTTTTGGGGTGGCTCTGCCTCCCCAGCAGTAGGTGCCTCTGGGTGGGTCATTTTAAGAAAGGTGTTGAATGGCTTAAGAATGTGTTATCACCAGCTACATGCCAACAGAACTAGCACTTCAAACCCAAGACACCTTTTCCTCAAAGGCCATGTCAGCCAATATTTTATGTCAACAAATACAACCAGGAGACCAACCACCTACTGAGCTATCACCATGCAAACTGGTACACAAAAATAAATCACATAGTAACAGAATAGGTGAAGTAGTAGTTTACACCGGATTTGACAACACTGCCAACCACTAGAAAATGTACCTTAACAATTTTTCCTTCACTGTGTCAAAAACAAAAAAAGGCAAAGCAAAACCCACAAACCCTTCTATTTTTAAATAGTACTAACACTGCTTACTATATTAGTGTGACCTTGCCCAGTGGTCAATATATAATGACTGCAAAGTAATGTAACAGAAGTAAACAAAAGCTATGCACAAAGCAAGACTTAACTACAACAACTAAAACCACTGAGCTGCATAATTAAAACGTTGACAAAGAGAACAGGATTCCACTAACATTTTCTTCTTTTCCCATATTGCTTTTCTCCAAGAGAAAACATTTCTTCTAATCAAAGAGCTTTTGGCATTAAGACTTTGACTGTCATTGTAAGTTAAGCCTTTTTGACTTATTTCATGATGTCAGTGGCATTCCAACATAAAGATGAAATGCAATAAATGGTAAGTGTAATCTCTTCACAAAACACACAAACTAATCCTTGTTCCTGCAATTGTTTTACTGCCAAATAAAAAAAAATAAAAACATTTTCAAAGAATATAAGTGAATTAAATGATCTGAGGGCTCCCTATTGAAGTTGATAAGGAGATTTCAGATATCACATATGCAGTTATTCAAGGAAACAATTCCCACTTAGTTTAAAAACTGAGAAGTACGAGACCCCTCCTCTCTTATTTAGTTTAAAAACTAGAGTTTTCCATCGAGATGTTTACCTATATTATCAAAAAGGCAAAAGAATGCAACTGTGAAGTACAACAAATATACTTCACTTATGCTAGATGATTTTTCACAGCTCTTTCAAGCTTATTTTCTTCCATGCAGAGGCCAGTGCAAAGGCAGTCAGAGAAAGACTATAGGAAACCTACTACCACCTCTCAGGCTAGCTCATTGAAAAGCTATTAGTCACTTGATGCAGAAGCTTTCTGTCTGATCTTGCATAATACGTGATTTTCAGTGCCTGGTTCAAAAGTACAGAATGAAGTCATTTCTTCCAGGTCTCATTGCCTACAGCGTGTATGGTGGAGCCTCAGCCTTACCTGAAAACCCTCAGCAGCAAGAAGGACTCAAGTGAGGAGACCTGATCCAGCATCCACTGCATTTAATGCGTTTCCATAGCTGCACCAGACTTGGAATCAGATTTGTA
Organism: Anseranas semipalmata; assembly: GCA_013399115.1. NCBI lineage: Eukaryota > Metazoa > Chordata > Aves > Anseriformes > Anseranatidae > Anseranas > Anseranas semipalmata. Next base: position 473,029 of record VXAA01002535.1, on the reverse strand, counting down.
TTCCTTCACACATTTTTGTCAAATACATGTCAACCAAGTAAGCTGACTTTGTAAAGCAAAAATTATACATACCTACTTCAGCATAAAATGTTCTGTACAATATTGAGGTTTGCCCAAAGGCATAAGCGAAGCTTTACAAAATCATCTTGCTGTATTGCCAGACATGCTGCACTTACTGTAGGAATGGGTTACTGTCACTGAAACATTTTAATAGCTTTTACATGGTTAGAAACAGCTCTGCTGCAAAGAGCTCTGGGAAAAGAATGAGACTGAGAAGCAAGTGCCCATTAACAAACTAGGAAATAGTACATTTTCTGCTCTATAAATACTATTACAGAAGCACAAGATAAAATGGGTGAAGAGCAGATTTAAAAATGGAAGCTGTTAGCTACCAGAGCATACTAGTCCCTGTATGACAGGTATCTTTTTCTCTTAAAACTAATTAATGCTGGTTAACTAATGCTGGTTGTTGTTAGTTATCAAAGGAACTACTCAGACATAGCACACCTCTGAATATCACTACAAGAGTGTGTTAGAATACTTTTGGAAATATTGGGCAAATCAGGATTTACTCAGCTTTCGCCGAGTACCACCTGTGTACATACAGTAGTTCCTGAACAGGAAGGACAAAAAAAATAGTCCCAGCTCAGAAAAGAAACTGGTTCCAGCATACACAGATGATGAATACAGTGAAACAATCCAGTCCTTAGCTTTCGCACTGGTCCTGCATGAGGCCAGACCCCAATATCGCAGACAACATTCACAAAGCAATTTCATGATGCTATCTGAACTGCTCATGGAGGAAGTGCTAAATGACACCAAATTCACAGAATCATAATTCAGAGTATAGACAGCCCAAATGTGCAGCTGTGCCAAGGCACCTTATCCCAAGAAGATGAGTACTTGACAGACACTAAAGGATGGCGTCAGCACTTAGTATTAAAATCTTAGCACAAACTAGTGAAAATACTAATTATCTCCGATTAAGAATACAGAAACTCAAGTTTCCAAAATGATAGAAAATTGCTGTTGCTGTCCATTTATCTTCTGAGGCCAGAATACGTCATTTCTTTGATTATTCCCCAAAGGTATTATCCTTGGCACATGACCACGCTAGAGTGGAAATTTCCTGACGTACTAGATTGTAGCACAGCAATTTGTCATTGAGCAATAATTCTCTGCATACAAATATCTGGATAGACTCCAGTAAAAACTGTAAACTGCTAGACTACAAACATTTTAATCTTGCAGACTGATGTGGAATGTTTGACTCCAGTCCTAGGCCCATCTTCAGCACGCACATTGTGACCAGTTTTCCTGTTAGCATGTCACATTTATCATTACTATTATAAGAGAAAAAAAAAAAACAAACCACATATTAATAGCTGCTTACCTATATGAAATAATTAGACTAAATTTTTGTTGTCATAGTCCTAAATATTCTGCAAATCTACAGCTGTTGAATTTATCCTAGTATTCTCTCCAGAAGAGCACGTGTTTCCAATCTGAATTTTAAACAGAAAAGTTTTTCCTTACAGCTATAAAAATCTTTTCTAATCAGAAGATGCCAGTAGAAAATATATTCTATTTTTAAGCCTGAAGACACTGAAGAAGGTGCATCGGCTCAGTCATCTGAACAGACTGTTAGTGGTACAATCCAAGATTATAACTTCACTGTCAAAGTGTAAAAATGCTCACAATAACATTTAGCTAATAATCTGGTTGATATCGTCATCTCAGAATATTTCTATCTTGAATGTCAACCATGACAACTTATTTACAAAACATTAAAATTAAAACATTTAAAACTCCACAAGTGTGGGAACATCATGAAGGAAAAACATTTTTAGATGATACAGAATTTCTGCATTGATTGCTTTGCTTTTAAAGTATCTTAATGAGAAGATACAATGATATAAAACTACTGTATAGTTGGCTTCATTTGAAACCATGAAAATTGATAATTCTGTGCCTGTGACCTGAACATTGGCTTAATAGGGAGTCTTCTCTACAGTAGCTTTTAAATGAGCACATCAGCTTCACAGGCACTGAATTATAACAATATCAAAGATGAGTTGAGGTGTGTTCTGCTGCACCTGAAACTGACTCATATTAACATAGACAAAATTTAATTTTGCAACCTAAATTCAGGGTGGCAAAATTCAGTGTCACACTACCAGCAGCATGAAGCAGAGCATGCACTGGGAGTGTCACACATTGAATGGAAAATTGAAAAGATGTTGTGAAACAGTAAGTAAAATGACTTGCATCAGGCTTCTGGAGATCTGTGGGAAAGAAAAAGAGGTGGAAAAAGTAACTGAACATGTCTTGTGCATGAGAGCAAGGACAGATGACTGAATATCCTAGTACAGATATAGATGGGGAAAGCATCTGGGCAAAATTGGGAGAAGGCTCCCAACAGAAAGCGGTCAGAAAGAAGAGCTGGCAGGTTGGCGGAAGCTCTGTCACACAGGGAAGAAGGAGAAATGTTCTCTCTTCCTCTGGCCTACTGTTTTGTGGGATAATCTCAAAATTAAAGTACAGGGGTGGGGGAAGTAAATGAAACTATCAAATGCTTCCCTGATATATTAACCTTTTTTTTTTTTTAATAGCACTTAAGTATTTATATTCCTCAGCCAGAAGTTAAATATCAGATACTTTAATAGTCAAACTAGTGGATATTTATCATAACAACCAGTTTTTAAAAATACTTCAAGTGTATCTTTAAATTGTGTGGTTTTTTTTTTTTTTTCCTCGTCATATTCGCCACATCAGCTCACGTGGAAGCCCACAGCCTTCCAAAAAGGGAACAGAAACTCTACAACGTCCACCCTCTTCAGTCAAGAATTTCCTAAGCTAAAATATTTATTACCTTGTCCCCTAATACATACAAAACCCACTTCTCCTCCCAAGAAAACACAAAACAAGTTCCAAGCAAGCAATATTCCATACTAGCATTCATTCACCCCTTGCTGCACCCTCTCCAAGCTGTGCAAACACTCCTGGCAGTGCCAAACACCAAAATGGCGGTGTGACAGATGGTGCATCTGGCAGTTTACATGTCCCTGAGAATGGTAGGCAGAAATCTCATGAGGAACAACATTTTGTGTTTGGGGAATATTTTCATTATGAACGTTTTTTTTTTTTTTGTTTTTTTTTTTTTTTTTTAAAACCATATCTGTGTTTACTTTTGTAAGGTGAATCACTGTGAAGCATAAGCTCTAAAATGCTTGCTTCACCCCCCTCTTGTCTCTCTTTTTAGTACATGTCTCTAGAGGCAACAAGCCAAAAAAAAGATTGTTAACTGTGCAACAGTGTCATGCCTTAACACGCTTCTCAATATTTTACAGTTTAACTAGTTCTCTAACCTATATTTTAAAATCAGCCTTTCCTGTGCCAAGCCAAAAAGAAGGAAAGAAAAAATGGCAGTCATACAAACCCATCTTTCAGTACTTAAAAAAAAAAAAAAAAAAAGGAAGCATTTATAGTATGGATCATTTTAAAGAAATCTGAACTCATTTTTAGCATCTGCTTAGGAATTCTTAAGAGATTCTTCTTTATTGGGGGTGGTGTGTTGGGAAGTCACAGGAACCCACATACATCTCAGTACTTCATTTACTTAAAATCTAGACTCCTAAGTCATGTAGAGCAAAATTTATAAAATACTTTGCTCCTATTTCACAAGTGAACAGTCACAGGAGCGATAAATTAAAAGAGTACTAACTTCCTTGTCACTTTAGTTTAAAAGACGGCAGAGGTATTCTGAACACAAGTGAATGAAAATTTAAGCAGCAACTCTCAATGTTTTGTTACGGCCAGATTCAGAATTAAGTATTCCAGAATTCTGTTCACAATCTTTTTCTCCATTAATTTGTATTTCTTGCATTAAAATAAACATCTTGCCCTCATGGGAATCTAACAGCTTTCATGGTGAAGCTTCAATATTTTGTTTGAGGGTGGATCATTTAAGAGGAGACAATCTCTTATAGTATCACATGATTTAGCTCTACCTATCTAATCTAAGTTAATTACCTAGGCTGTCTCTAATGTAGATAGATAGGCTGCTTCAAAAGGGCATCAAGCAAAGTGTCCAGGCAAAGGGAATGCTAAACAAGTTGTTTTCACTACACTGTGGCCTTGCAGGTCTCCAAGACTGGAAAGCTCCCGAAGCTGGCAGAAGACACTACCTACACACTGACAAAATATGCCTTCATAACTGGATGAAGGGACTTGCCTGCCAAGTGATAACAAGTGAGGCTGCACTGTGTGACCCTCTTAGTGAGGGTATGAGTTGGCCATGCACAGGTTAGTGCAAAAGACCTGATCTTGCTAAAATGTATTGTAACAATTAAAACTCCCCCTGCCAAGGGCTATCTATTCACAATCTGCTGTAATGGGTTCTTATTACTCATACTGTCATTATGAAAGGAATTTAATGAGTGACAGGACACCCCACCCCCACATCCCCCCAGAAGTTCTACCCCGGGAGGGGGACAGGGAAAGGAAAACAAACAGGTAACAAAAAGTCATTTTCTAGCTACCCACAGTTCACACGGCAAACCATCAACCATTGTGACAGCAAAATGATATTTGCACACATAATTAAGAAGGACCAAATAATGTTTCAGATAGCTGCTTGCTTATGAGGAACTTATATCCTTCCTGCTATGCTAAAATTTTCGTTTTCTATGTGTTAAGGCTGTTTGAACTGTCATCTCTTTGTTGATAAATTGAAACAAATACAAGGAAGCATCATACTTAACTAGGCAAAGTGAGAATAAAACTAACATATTCCTCACAAAAAAAAAAAAAGCATTTTGCTTGAAGCCTTTGCATTGAAGGCTTCTTTTGGGTTTACAAGCATCACGTCATGATTTCGCCACCGTAGTCTTCTTCTGGTGTTGTCAAATGTCTTTAAGTGCTCATTAAGCAGGTTTTTATCAATGGATTAAGAAACNAAAAACACCCCCCCCCCCCCCCCCCATTTCATTTTTTCTTTCGAGTAATATGATCGGCTAGTGTCAGAATTGAGTATGTGCCAAGCAAATTAAACCAGCCGGGGGCTAATCTGAGACACAGGCCAAGTTTTGCAGAATTTTCTTTTGAAAAAAATTTGCATTCATGAATTGGCATTGTTTCTCC
>VXAA01002535.1:415847-467040 GCA_013399115.1 Anseranas semipalmata | reverse complement strand
TTTTTGAAGTCTCCTCGTTTTGGCTTGTGCTGAATGAATTGCTATTCCACTCTAAGTCAGTTTGGTTATTACAAATGCCAAGTTGTTGTTCTTTATTTAAACCAGGGAGAGAAGAGCACTTTACTGTTTTCCATAAATAACATGAAAAATCAGTGCAAAATTTCAGACTTCAGTAGGTGGTAAAGATATCACTCAACACATTAACAGTTGACATTAAAAAAAGTCCTAGAATTGCACAAAGTCTTCAATTCATTTTATCTTGAAAAGGAAAATACTTTAGACAGTTATGAACGTTTCTCATTATAAGTGTGAATTTGGATCTTGCCAGAAGCATGAACTGTGTGCTCACTCTCTTACGTCGGAGCATCCGTTTACAAATGTACAGGAAGATTTTTCCTACGACATGGTTCCCAGCAATAACAGCCCTTACATTTCAGACTGCACCATCAGCTCTCCAGGCTGGGCAGGACTCCAGTGCAATTCCAGCTCTGAAAGCCTTCACCTGTATCCCAGAGGGGAGCACACTGTCTGTCTAGCTCCAAACACGTTGACCTACAGCCCTGTCCTGAGCCAAGCTCCCTCCCTTGCTTTCCAGGAGGAGCAGGACTCTGATGGAAGCCCTGCTCAGAAGATCTTGCTTCCCTAGCCCGAAACCTAGACTGAAACACAGAAAGGTGAGTCCAACTCCACAAATACACTGAGCAGCAGTGTAGCAGACCTGACGAAAGCTCAGCCATCATCCCAACTTTTCTGGCTGAGCAGAGGAATACCAGCTCTGAAGAATCTCAGTTCCCTAGCCCTCCCATAAGCGTAAAATTCCTGAATTCATTATGGTTTGCATTCATTTCCACTTGACTACAACTGCACATTAGGATACATACTTCAGAGGCAATGAATCTATGCAACTACATTGGTTTTGTTCAACACTTTCCAGGAGTACAGTTTAATTGTTGGTCTGGATGTGCAACCTAAGTGCGTTATAAGTTAGTGTAAGACATACAGCGTGCATCAGCTCCTCCTTTCCCATTCTTTGTTTCACAAGCACAGGTAGCTGTGTCCTGACCCCATGAGCCTTTGCATACTCTGAGCAGAAATATCTTGAAGAATGAAGGGACCAGATTCTAAAGCATGTCATTGCATACATCTAAAGATAAGTCTAGACTCAAGCAATAGTAATAAAAACCTACCAACTTCACCCAAAAATCACACTTGTTGAGAGAGATGCTCAAACAAGAAAACTTAAGTGTAACATGACAAAATATTAAACTCCAAATGACAACCTCCAAAAAAAAAAAAGTGAAAGAAGCAATATTAGATCATACTCTAGAATGGGATCCTTTGTTTCTCCAAGATCTCGTTTAGCCTAAGCTCTTGGCTATCTAGCTCCATTTACAAGGATTTTTCTGAACCTACTACCCTCTCTCTGTCCCTTTGTGCAAGATGAACCTCTTCTTCTGCACCCTCTTCATCTCGACAATAAAGCTTCAAAGCCAGTGTCTCATTTTGTTGTTCTTGTTACTTGGTTTGTTAGGAACATAGTTTGATGACACAGAGCTCTTCACTGCATGTGGCTATGATGACCACACCTCCATCTCCATTCCTATCTCCCACACCCTCCCACATTACCTGAAGTTAAATGCCTTACCCATTCCCCTTTCAGTGTACCAAGGTTGTCAGTACCTAATGTAATGACACATCTGTAGCTATCTCATGGAGAGATGTTTAAAACACTTTCAAGACTGTTACAGTACTTCATGTTATACAGGTTGAGAAGTATTCATGTTAGAAACATGCCATCATGCCCCCAGTATCAAGGTCATCTTCAGTTCTACACTGAGATCATGAAGTAGTAATAATACAGAGTACAGACACTACCTTTTCTTAATTTTCCGTTGGCATTAGAAGCTCTTAGCATCACAGTCAGAAGTGAACATAGTTTCTTCAAGGTGCGCGAAGGAGATTTCTACAAAAGGACACATTCACATCAAAAAACACCTGGAGTTCGCATGGGAAGATAAAGATTGGGAATTTTCAGTCTGGTTGGAGAAGGTGTCAGGATTCAGTTCACTCCACTTATGAGGGGGCTGTTTCTTAATAGCTTCACCTTCTGCTTTTTTTAGGAGAAAGGAAGACGGTTAAAAGAATGAAGACAGAGGTGGGTGTTTCATTGTTTTAAGACAGAAGATAATCACAGAAAGTCAAAGAGCCTTTTTCAGATACTGGCAGAGACTGAACAGAATATTCCCATCACAATACAAAGCCATAACAGGAACACCAGGGGAAACTTCTTGCTCAGAGTGTGAAAATCTCTATACAATTTTCAAAACTGAAACTAGTCAACTGAAAAACTACAATCTTTTACATTTGACCAGTCACTTACTCCGGTTGATGTGATAATGCAAAATGATTATCTCAATGAGCTTTTTATTTTTTATTTTCTAGTCAAAAACCCTTATATAGTTTTGTTTCCAGGAAAAAAAAAAAAAAGTCTTCAGAGACTGGTATTAAGTTTACTAACACATTTGCAGGCAAGCTTCCAAGATTTACTCTATAATAGGCAGAAGAGCAACTTTTGACATAACCCTTCCCACAGAATTACCTTTAACAGAAAAAACAAAACAAAACAAAACTATTTTTCAAGATAAAATAGAGTAAAATTATAAAAGAATAAGAGATTAAGTATTTCAGATTTGCTGTTGTTCTCCTTAGAGAGTTTTCCAGCTTTTGCTAATCAAGTTTCATAAAACTTCTGGCTCTGGTAATAGGTATAGCAAGCCAAGTAATTTATATTTCTTAGGNCCCTTCCCCAAAAATTCCCTTTAAAAAAAAAAAAAAAAAAACAACTATTTTTCAAGATAAAATAGAGTAAAATTATAAAAGAATAAGAGATTAAGTATTTCAGATTTGCTGTTGTTCTCCTTAGAGAGTTTTCCAGCTTTTGCTAATCAAGTTTCATAAAACTTCTGGCTCTGGTAATAGGTATAGCAAGCCAAGTAATTTATATTTCTTAGGGTCTGTACTAATCTGAGATGATCTATGATATTTTTCACTCCATACTCATCAAGGCCACTGATCTACTACAGAGATCAAGATCTAAAAGTCCAGATTGCAACGTCAAAAAAGCAGATTTCATATCCATAAATTAACTCCCACTCTTACAAATCAACTGTCTACCCCATTCATGAGCACTTTAAACTGGTCCCTCCTCAGGCAGGGAGGATGTTTTAAACTTCAAAGTTAATCCTCTCTTGATCTGGATTAATTGCTCTAAGAGCCTGTAAGTCTTTGAGTGCTCTTGGCCAGCTGTTATGACCTACCTGTTTCCTTTAGCTATTCCTTTAAATTAAAAAAAATGCATTCCTGTCATGAATTAACTCGTTCCCTACTAAAATATATACATCATCAGCTGTAATTCTCACTACTGCATCACAGCCTACATTGTGGTTGTATGCTTCATGGTGGTCTGGCTACGGCAACAAGTAGGTGTTTGCATACAGAGGGACACATTGCACCAGATTTGCTGTAAACGGAGGCCTGTGTATATGCAAACCAGGAATTTTTAGATAGAAAGAAGTCCAAGTAACATAAAATAAATGCCAATCTAAGAAAAACTGGAAAGATCATTGCCTGCTAGGATGTCCCTAAGCATTGCCTAGTGTTTTAATGGAGATTATGCCTTCTTCTCTCATCCCTGCCTTCCAATCAATACAAGTAATTTAATCAAAGCAGCAGCATTGAAGCCCCCAAATGAAGTAAGAAAGTAAAAGATACCGTGGTTCTCTTCAGTCACACTGAAGTCCCTTCTGGGTAACAGAAATCTCAACAACATCAAATGGAAGCCAACTTCTTGTTCAATAAAGAACATTGTACTTTTTTCAAATCTTTTTTAAATATAAAGTAGCAGAGGCATCAGCAAGTTGGGCAACTGGCATAAAGTTGCAGAGCAACTGCATTATTACTTGATCACTACTATTGTTAACAGTTCCAGCATGCACAATAGCCACAAGCCATTTGGCCAAAATTTGTCCAACAAGAAAGAGTTGAAACGAGATCAGGAGCAGGACTCAGCTTCACATAATCGCTACTGTTCACAAGAAGCAGTGAGGAGAAGTACAAACAATGGTAGAGGAAATTAGAAAAAAACTTTTTAGTATTAGAGAAGACCAAAAAAATACATAAATTACTTTCTACGGGCTGCATGAAAATACTTGGTCTAATGAAAGGTTCGTTCAGGAAGAAGAACTGCTCATGCATCTTGCATGTTATCAACTCCCCATCTATACTCAGAGGTGACACATCACCATCATGTTGCCATAAGACAGTGTGGGCGTTGTTTCTAAAGAACTTATGTCAATTTCTGTCTGTAGGTCTCAAGCAGTTATTTTGAAACATTTTACCTTTATGGGTATCTATCGCTACACAAAGGACTAAAGTTTTCTTTCAAAAACTATCCCAATTAAACATCTTAAAGTGTACAGTGGGATGTCCAACTACCTTAACAGTATTAGGAGATGCTTCTACAAAGAACTAGCACTTACATCACCATGCAATTGAGAAATCACTCCCTTAAAATCACTAACATCTATAAAAAACAATTTCTAAACATTTTCTTCCATTACAGCCTTGTGCATTTTTCCTGCTTGGCCAAAAATTTTTAAAGAAGTTTCACTATCAGTTCAACTTCCTTTGCTGTGTTGGAGATTATTTTATCTGCCTACCTAAGCACGCTAATCTCACCTTCTGCAGTTTTGCCCAGTTTTTCATTTCTTGGGAACATGCCTATTTTACAACATGGACTGAACAACAAAAAGTAAGGAAGTACAGATATGTCACTAATTGTTTCACAAAAACACTCCCTGGAGACACTTTAATATGCTGGTAGGTAGGTTTGCTTGGACAAAGAAAGTTTACAATAGAGGAAATTTCTGGTATTTGTATTCTTATACTGAAATCTACCACCTATAAGCTTCAAATTTATAAAAAAATAATACATTAGCAGTAGCTAATAAAAGTGAGATTGCAGTCGTCTTAAAGATTCACCTATGTGAAATTTCTCAGCAAAAATTTTCTCAAAGTAGCCAAGATAAGATTTTAAAAATCCATGTTCAACAAGGATTAAATGATTGGCTTTCAATACCCAGATTGAGCATAGATGTTTGCACATTCATGCTTCATTGATAACACACCTAGTTCATTTCTACGCCACTCACATCTTCCACCGTGAACTGAAACACAGATGAATTTTATTAGCTAAACACTATGCTTAAAACCTAGGGTAAATTAAAAATAATAGTTATGCTACTGTGCTGTCAGAGTATTTCAGAAGCTTTATAGGCATGAATACTCATTTTCTGAGTAACAGCCATTAACAACAGCCAAGCACACCTCCCTCAGAGCCTATATAACCTTGGAAACTCAAATACTTGGCAGGGGGTCCCCCATTTTCAAGCACATTTACATGCACATAACAATTCTCCCACCATTTTCAAGCTTATACTAACAGTAGAGTTTTTTTTTTTTTTTTTTTACTGTTATAATTACTAGTAAATTTGCCATCAGTTTTTAGCCATGGACAGGTCAGGATAAATGCTTCTTAGAGTTTGCACACAAAAAAAACTGCTATCTTTTATAATAAGTTATCATGTGACTTCAGAAGTTAAAAAAAAAATCCCAGAATCTATTATGTTGTTTAAATAAATATGGACAGAAAGCAAATATCAACTTTTTTCCTTAAGAAGTACTCAATCGGCATATTTAAATGAAAATTTTATTTCAACTGGGAGACCTTCTAACTTCCACTTATCAAAATAAACAGCAAATGTACAAGGAAACTACAAAAGAAGTGTTTGAAGTGAATACAAATGAATGTGTATGAAGAAATATAACAGAAAGGAACATTTTAAACCAAAATACTTTGCTTCAATGTAAATGAAGAACAAAGCCAGCAGATTTTATTTAATAACAACATCCCAGACACCTTAGCATAAAGAATAATTGCAAGTGACTTCAAACACCATTACATAGGCACATATAGGGCTTTCTGGTGATGTAAATGTAACTTACTTTAAAAAAATCATTTTTAATTTCTACAATTAATAAACTTATTTAAAAGAAAAACCCTAAATGTCAACACTTTAAACAAATACTAATCTCAGATGGATTTTCAGAGCTTGTATTGCAAACTGTTTGTTACTTCTATGCTGGGTAGTTTCTTTGTAAGATTTGTTTGCCTAGATGGTATAGTTCCTACAGCTGCTGTGTCATAGAACTGTTTCTTTAAACAGGAAAATATGCAAGATCTTGCATAGCTTTTTTGATCTTGCAAATGTCAGACTTCAGGGCTGCTTGTTGCATCATCCTACAATTATAATTTGAGGTTTTCATATTACTTATCAGTTATACAACAGAATACCAATCATAATCATGTTTTCAGCAGTACTATCTAGATACTGTGTTGCTCTAAGTACTGCTTTCATTGTCTGTAAAACCGCAATTCTTCCAAAAGATTTGTAACATCATTTGCCAGCTTTCCTTAACTGGAAAACAACAGATATACCAGTTTCAAGTACTTTCTCACTTCCTACTTCCATTAAAGCCATGGAACATTCTAAGCAAGTCTGCATGGCTTTAATTTAGTTAAGAAATTGACACTGTTTCAACCATAACCATAAAAATATAAAAGTTTTAATGTTAAAATTTAAGCAGACAACTTTATTCTAAGAGAAGCCAGAAAAAAGACTTTTTTTTTTTTTAAACCAAGTCAGTATTGTTTGTTATTTGGTTTGCAAGTAGGATTTCCCATATTCCAATTTCAGAATACTTTACCTTTCCATTCTGATTTAGCTCTATGCTGAATGCCAGTCCATAAATCAGAAGGTACTGTCCAAAAATAAGCCCAGTGGAGAACAGAATCCCCTGTGTTCTTGGCAGTGTTGACACCCCGAGGATAGGCTTTCACTACAGAGTCACCCTAGGCTCCTATTTGGCTGCTGCCCTTTCTCACCCACAAAATAAAAAAATATTCTTCCTTTCATATTTAAAAGGACTGTAAGCCTAAGGCTAAACATTGTTGTTACTTAACCGCCCACATAATTTCCCCAATGAACTTACAAGGAGACAAATTTTCCCCACAATTCATTGTGAACGAACCATAAAGGAGCTTTGATTTTTTTTCTTCCTGCGTGAAAAGAAGAGCTACATTTCCAGAAGCACCAGTGATACACACAGGATCACGACTGATGGTACAATAATTCAAATAAGTGGCTGCAACATGACGATTAAGACATGGGATTAAACTATCCTGGCAATTAATTCCAAAAGGTGCAGCTCCATGTCTCCTTCCTGGTAGGAAAGCCAGTTTAAAACACCCTTGTGTCTCCCATACATTTTGGGGCACAACCTCCAGCTGAAATTCTCCACTCCCTTTATACAGGTAAGTTTCCTCTAACCTCAGAGTTGACAGACCCATTGCTCGACATTGTCAGCAGTAAAGGAAAAGACCTGGGTTCGTGTCCAGTGATCCAGAACCTATGCTTTTTTCTATAGATGATGTGCTCAATTCCTTTAATTCATTCACACTGAGCACTGTTCTTACTCTTCCAGGAGTTATTTGTAGACCAAAAAGGACAAAGGAATTAAAGAGTCACTAGATCAGACACAAAAAGCTACATTTCAAAATGTGAGTTGGCCGTGATGTGATAAATTCAAGCACAAGGATTTTTGCCTTAAAGACAGTCCAGACAATAGCTTTGATAATTATTGTGTCTTTCATGTGGAAGTGAACTCTGAAAAACTAAACAGCAATTTAAATGTAAAAATTAAGCATTCCACTATAGATAAGATCTCACTAGAAGGGGGGTTGGTTGACTCCTCACTATAATTTTATTTTTCCGGTTTAACTAAGCCAGCCAAAATGCTCTTGGTGTTTCCACTATTGCGTATTATAAAAGTAAATCAGTCTGTTATCAACATAGCAATGCTCCCAGAACAAATCACTCCACTAATCATCTTAGTTATGCCAGGAAATCTTCCTGCTGTAGATGTACAATTACTTAGAGCAGAAGTCCTATTCAACCTACACTGAAATGCATTTCATATGTGGTTACCTTGTGCAACACAGCACATACCTACCTACAAAGCAGCGTCGAACAAGATAGGGCTAAAATTACAGGCATCTGCATTAACGTGGTACTCTGCCTGAAATAATTAGCCCTATTGAAACCATCTGCCTCTATAGGACATTCACTAGGAAATATTCATACCCCTTTTCTGGAAAGTATGGGAATTAACAGGGTTTAAAACCTGTACTGTGAAATAGGTATCACTTACAGAGCAGCGTCAATGAGGATAAATGAGGAAAAAAAAAATGTATTCTCTCATATCTTGTTACAAATGATTTCCTTTACAGTAAAATAAGATTTAAATTACTACACAGAAGCTTTGTAACAATAAGTCACTGGGGACTTTTTGCCTAAATAAATTTATCTTGGAATAATAATATTTAGCACTACAACTTAAAAAAAAAACAACAACAACAACAAAACACACCCAAACCCCACACATTTCCAAAGAGCATCCAAGGAGATTTAATTTTGTCCACTGACTGATCCCAAGTTGTAAGAAATATGCTGTTTCTCCAAAATAGCTCTCTAGCATTTAACAAGTAGTAGCTGTACAGGTTGTCAACCCCAGTCAAGGAACAAATTCATAAAGACTGCAGAAAGTCCAAAATAAACATAAATTCTATGAGCTAAGTACACACACTAGCTTCTCAACATACCTTGCAAGCACCTAACAATTCTTATATTCCACTGTTGGCAGAATACATAGTGATCTGTGTGACTGTTGTAACTTGCTCTGTAATTTTGTGCCAAAACAGAAACATGGTAATGACATTGAATAGGTAATTAGTAACTATTAAAACAGTATACAAACTAGGGCGTAGTCAAGGTGCTAGCATCTGTCTAAGCCACCTGGAGGGATTTGGCTTCCTAACAAAGCATCAAAGATGGTGGTGCCTCTCTAAGAGTTTTTTTTTTTTTTTTTTTTTTTATAAATCACTCAGACGGGCTATCAAAGAGTAAAACAAACCGAGTTTCATGTTAAATCCTCTCATGAAATATGTGAAGTAGTAGAAAAGTTTTATACCTTTATTGTCCCTTAAGACAAAATAAACAATAACAAAATTGACAAAACCACACAATTCACTATAGATGGTGTTTCAAGTAAAATAGTTTTGGGGTCTTATTTTTTAAACCCCAAGCATTTGAAATACTTTCCAGACTTCTCCAGTTTCAAGTGACATGGGAGGACTGGGTAAAGGTAGTATTGTGTCCCCTGTTGAATTCACAAAGCTCTGCTTTTCTGGGAAACAGCAGCCAGCCCAGTCCCAGAGCCACCACCTTTTTTTTCCCCACTCCCTGCTACCAGCAGCTGCCGCAAGATGAAGGGCAGGAATTCCACTTTATTCTTCCTCCTCAATAGCTAATGGCAATTTTCTTTGCTCCTCCCCTACAGGGAGGAGGAGGAGGGAGAGATGCTAATCCCTTGTGAACATGCTCAACATCTATATGATGTCAAAGTGATAATTGTCATGTTCCAAGAGGATTAGTATCATATTGGTAATTCAGTAAACTTCTCCAGTGCGAGATTTTTTGGAAAAATCTTTCCATTAAGGTTTGATACAGGACTTGACCAATGGTGACTTTTTCTGTGCTTGAAAAAAGTTTGAAGACATAATATTGCTCAAGAAGTAATACTGAAGCAAAATACATTCACCTTTGTTTCAGTCAGTCAGATGAAAACAAACCCAGATAGCGCCTAGAGTCTCAGCCCCCCCCCCCTTTTCTTTTTCCTCCCTTCCACAAAACCAGCACTTGCTCTTGTTAAACTTCATACGGTTGGTGATTGCCCAGTTCTCCAATTTGTCCAGATCTCTCTGCAAGGCCTTTCCACCCTTGAAAGAGTCAACAGCTCCTCCCAGTTTAATATCATCAGCAAGCTTACTCACAACACCTTCTAGTCCTACATCCAAATCATTTATGAAAACATTAAAAAGAACTGGCCCTAAAATGGAGCCCTGTGGAACCCCACTGGTGACTGGCTGCCAGCCTGATGTAACCCCATTTACCACAACCCTCTGAGCCCTACCCATCAGCCAATTGTTCACCCATCATATTTTGTTTTTATCTAGCTGTACGCTGGACATTTTGTCCAGTAGGATCCTAGGAGAAACCATATTGAAAGCTTTACTGAAATCCAAAAAGATTACATCAGCTGGCTTCCCTTGATCAATTAGATGGGTGATCTTATCATAAAAGGTAATTAAATTTGTTAAGCAGGAGTACCTAGCTATCAACTCATACTCAGGAAAAGTAAAATCCCACCACTTAAAGCTGTTTCCATCTGCATTCTTTACCAACTAACTAAAGAAAAGGATAAGAGTAGAGACAATCAGTCCTTACCCAAAGAGCTCTGCTCTGGTATAGTCCCTGTAAAGTCCAATAAATATCTGAATTGCTAGTACAGCTAACACTGGAGGTCAGTCACTGCACAAAAACACACGAGCCCAAGTTTCCCCTGTCTCCCCACCTGTTTTGCATTGA
Source organism: Anseranas semipalmata (assembly GCA_013399115.1). Lineage (NCBI taxonomy): Eukaryota > Metazoa > Chordata > Aves > Anseriformes > Anseranatidae > Anseranas > Anseranas semipalmata. The sequence goes on along the minus strand of VXAA01002535.1, from coordinate 456,436 downwards.
GTATGAGCTGTAATTAGTAGCCTCAGCTGTGAGAGCAAGATGGGGGCTTTCTCTGACCTGAGCTAGGGTCTTATAGGAGTTTAGAGCTGGGAGGGATATGGAGTAGGATAGATTGAAAGGAATTGTAAGTAGAAATGGTGTTACTGAGCTGTCTGGTTACTGGATTATCTGCAATAAAAACCCCAAGGCAAGTCTTTGGTAATAGAGCTAGAAATGTACAGCAAGAGGTGTCTGTTCAAAGTAGCAATTCCACTCATCCCCCTTGCTCTAGGTGTTCTTATCCCTCTCTGTCACATAATACTCTATGCCAGAACTATCAAAGGCAGCTATCAAAGATTTAATATATGATAAAAACATGAAAATTTATTGATACTGCTGCCAAACCTACAGTTACTATGGTGGTGAAATGGTGACTGAAAACCTCTTACACTAGGTTTTTCTGACAAAAAGGGAGTGTAATTAGTGACAGTAAAACTACCAGCTGTAGAAAAGCAAATAAGGTAGGTCTTAGGTACTTGCAGGATTATATGTCAAACGGAAACAGTCTTTGCTATATCAGGACTTAAAACAGATGAAAAACTAATCAAAAAAATTCTCTTAAGAGTTAATGATATAAATCAAATCTTGATTTTCATTAACTGTATGGTCTTGATACAGATTATATACTTATTGAATGTGTTATGTGGAAAAGAGGCAGAACGTTGTCATGTTTACAAGAAAACTTGAGCAATGCTTGACTGAAACTAGCAGCTACATCAAACCTGCATCCTACTCGTCATAGGTATGTCTAATTCCACCAGGACAAAGCAATTGCTTCTGAAAATCAGTCTGCATGACATACTATAATGCTGGATAACCATTTAAGTCGAATGTAACTTGTAACAATAATTAAAAAATATTAGTGACCTGTAATGGGTGGAGAGAATCTTATGGAAATATATTAAATGAGAATATCAGAAAAAAGTGACTTTCAGAATGATACTAACAATACCCCGTTCACTCTTCTTTATGCAAATTCCTTCTTCAGTCCAGCTGAGAGGAAAAACAAGCAACACAAACCAGGTTTGGGTGTGCAGTAAGGTTAAGGGATATTTTGACTTGAGAAGCTAGCAGAATGCTTTTATTCTGTGCCAAATCCTTAAGGGCTTCTTTAAAATACATCAGCAGACAATAACCTACAAAAAGAAGGGTGACATGAGTTCATGATAAAAAAAAATACTCCGTTATCTCCACAAAGATGTTTTCTTCTCGCTGCCAAATTTGTTATCATTCAAGAAAACCACACAGCACTAAATGCACCATAACACCACAGCAAGAAGCAAGTGTGTTTTCTTCATAGACAACTCCTTCAGCATCTTTCATTTGGGTTACAGAGCTTAACAAGCTATGAAGAGATATCATCTAGATGAAAAATCTCAAAGCCTTGAAATGCATTGTAAATACTAACTAGTACAAAGTAATTCTCTGCTCTCTGCAAATTTCTGTGGGAAAGCATTGCTGTTTGAGAGAAGAAGGACTGTTAAAAAGGTTATTGGAGTCTGTGGGGTTTTTTTTGCTCTCTGCTAGTTTATAGAGCTCAGTGATACTGCCCATAAAAGCAGGCTGAGGATCACCATAAACGTTGTTAATTACGATAGGAACTAAAGTATAAGAAAGAATATCATCAAGATTCCCTTCTTCCCTTATCATAAGCAAGGCTCACTTTATTTGAAAGTTTGAAATATGCAGTTGAATTTTTCTGCAAGAGCATTAATACTTTCAGCTTATTGGTAGCTTTCATCACAGCACGTTCTAAATAAAGACACATAGCTTTTTTCCCACTAAAAATGACAAAACAGTACAAAGTGGTTCTGATTACACAATATAAGAAGCCAGTAGGCCAAACAGCTTAAGTCATTTTCCCAAGGTTGCACAAAACACCACCAGAGTCAGGATCAGAACATGAGTCCTATTCCTGTTCCCTGCCCTATCTGCAAGGTTTGTTGCCTACAACGTTAATAAGAATGCCAGGTACAAAACAGATTATCTTCTTCAGAGGAAAGCATGGCTGACATACAGGGATCCTTCTCTAACCAGTTGTGATGTGAACAGTAGGCATATTTGAAACATCTTTGATGTTTCAAGTGGGCATTATACTTCTCCAACAGTCCAGAAATGTTTTGGCAAATGTTATACTCAATTTCTGAGCACACTGACAGGTAAACAAGAGAGATGTGTCAATAGTCTGTTGACATGCAAGACTTTGGTGCATTTTCCAAAATCAGAGTAGCTGGGATCTCATATGGCACAGCCTGTGTAAGGCACAAAAGCTTCTCCCAGAATACGCTGATCTAATGAAATATCAGCAACAAAGCTACACTTATTACAAACCTGTGAGAAAAATATGCTGTGATCCTATTTTTCCTAACTGTTTTCAGACCATGCATTGATGCTTTATGCTAAAAGTAGAAATTGGGTCAATTCATCTAATGGTCAGAACCCCCTGTAATACCAGTCCTAATATTACTCCCCATGCTCTGGAGCCATGACACACGGAAAACAAATGATTTAGCATACACTAAGCATAACGCTCTTAGTGACCAGTAATGTCACAAGGAAACATGCTCTCCTTCTTTTAATGTGGCTCTGAGTAAAACACAGCAGATTTTTCTCCCCTCTTCTTCAAAAGGAAATGTTTGCTTAACACGTTGCTGCCCACACACTTAAGGTGTGGAATTACCTGTAGTGGAGGGATTCAGGAGACTTAAGGCCCCTGTTGGTATTAACTTGCATCACGTGTACAAAAACCTGTCTGCTAGTGAATACCTGTACCCCTGCTCTGCCTTTCTGCTGCCCTCGCCCTCTCCCTTTGTAAGGTTTCCGCTACCCCCACTCATTCTCTGTCAGGCATAATTTAAAATGGAAAATTTGACGTTCTTAATAAAACTAATGAGACAGAAATGGAAATGTAGTCAGAGAAGTGTTTCTATAAAAATTGTATGTTCCTACCATAAACCTCTGCAATGTGTGCATTTAGTCTTATCTATTTACATGGCTCCTTTGTCTCATGTATCATTAACAAAACTGTTAATTAGTATCCCAACTCTGCAAGCAGTGTGAAGCAATTCCTGCAACTGGTACCTACGTTCTGTCTGATGTAGCTTTACAACTGAAGCTTGCACAACCTTGACTCCAAGTAACCAGAACAAGTTTGCAGAACTGGCAGTTAAGGTACTTTTACTTGAAAATTGTAGTCTGAAATCAAATGCCACATTGACAGAGGACCTTTAAAAAGTTGCTTTTCTTGAATAGAATCTGGACAACCACCTGTTTACAGAAAGGAAAGTAATGGTTCACAGGGAACTTAACCTAGCACAAGGCCGTGAGTCACAAAAGCACTGCAAAAGGTATATGCATGCAAATAAGCAACAACATATCTGCTATCCGCTGCTTTTATTCCATGGCATGCATAATGATAATTATAACCTAAGAGCACAGGATCAGACTGAGGGGTTTTGTAGGTATTCACAGAACTGCTTCACTTGCTGTCGCTTCTGAAGTATTTCAAACTTAATGTAAACTTACAATCAGAATTATACATTTTGCCTTAATATTTAGAGCAACACATAGCAGTTTTACTGGTTATACATGCCTTTTCAGGATGTCAAGGATGCATAGCAATACCTATTATGTAATCTCTTCATATCTTTAAGGCAATGGATTCGTATCTTGGAAAAGATTTACAGAATATAAACGATAGAACAGTTAAAAGTTATAAACCATCAGAGCAGATGTGTCTTTCTCGAGACTTAGGACCGCAAACCAAGTCTCACTCGCTTGTCTGTGTCTAACACAAAGAAATTCTCACAGCTGAACAGTGCATGATATAAGTAAGTATATGCATCCAAGTAAATACAAAGCATACAATTGCTCCTGTGCACAGCATCAGATGATTTACCATTGACTGAAAGAGAACACAATCCAGGTCATACTAATGTTGCATGAAGAATGTGCTACCCCAAAATAATGTTTCATACTGGTTTCAAATGTCTGACCCCTCAACTCAGTAATTGAAGTCAACATGCTCAATGACAGGAGGAAAGAAAAAGGGCAGTTTTATTTGGTATACTGGCCAGAAATTATTTAGAAGTGAAAGAAATAAGGGAGATTGGTTGGTAATGGACAAGTAATTAGTAGCAAGAATATGTTCCTGATGACAGGAAGATGGATGGCAGTAGAGACAGATGAAAATTTAAGATAGAATGAAGGGAACCAGAGAGGCCAGGCAGGAGAGGGATCAGTGAGGCATGGAAGCTGAAAAGCAAGTGAAAAAAAGCTGTGTGTTGGGGAGCAGAATAAATCTACGGACAAAAAAGATGATAACCCTTGAGCATGCCTATCTACAGTGTGAGAAAATCAATGCAGTTTTGTGACTCAAGCCAAGAGTAGGAGTGAAATGGGGCAAATAGATGATAAAGGAACATACAGGTCAGCACAGAAGCTGTGCATTAACACAAAGCAGGAGCTTTACTGGGATGTGAAGCTGGAACGAAACCTAGAGCTGAAGGCCTAGCAGAGCAGTAAGTCAAGGAGTCACAGATACTAGAGATAACACTGAAAGCATTAGACTGAGTCAGCAAAAGAGGCTGAGCAAAAGAAAAAAACATCACATCCTGATAGTGTGGAGGTGGTAAAAGGATTTAGCGAAGAGATAGGAAGTGAGTGTGCAGTGCTGATGGGAGTATGGACAGCTACTGAGACTCTAGAGAAGTAATGCTTCACTAAAACAGAGGTGAAGGGAAACTTCTGTGAATAATGAAAAAGGAGATCCTCTCTTTTGATTGACCAAATGCAAAAGTACAACTTGAATCATTAACAAGAAAAAACAAAACAAAATTAAAAAAAAATGGAAAGAGGACAAATAATGCTCTGTTTAGAGAGGTGGGATAAGATACAGCTTTCTTGTGCTAAGCACAGGCATTCTCTTTGCCCGAGTCTGAGAAATGTCAATATAATAGCTAAACTAGACGCTGTTGTACATTTGGTGTATCTTGTGAAGTGAATCTATGCTACCACATTGTTCCATTTTAAGATTAGACAGAGCAAAGTCAAACATCCAGTAAAAGAAAATGACTTTTACTATTTGTATGGCTAGTTCTTATGGGTTTCAGTGTTTAATAATAAAACTTGACGAGAGGAACTAAGTATTTATAAGCAGAGCCATAGTACCAATCACAGAAATATCTCAAAATTTGAAATGCATACAGGCATTTCCTCAAAGCAGTACGTACATACATAAACACATGTTTATCTACGTTGCAACTTTGCTTCTCTAACAGCTGCAAGCAGCAGCATACTTCAGAAATTCACTTTTCTGGCACTCAAAAGTTCATGTCTCAACAAGTAGAATTCCAACTTTCAGAAAATAAATTTATGATTAATCTGAAAATACACGCACAAGATATACATCTCTATTAAATCAGCTATGCTTATATGAGACAGACTTACCTTAACAACTTAATTAAAATGCTGATTTATATGGAATTAAACAAAGAAACAAACAGTTGGTAGGAATGAGAAACATCCAAACTAGAAGATCCCCACTTGCTTAGACTTCTGAAATCTTTGCACTAAGGCAGCATAGAAGGGGAACGGCTGCTCTTGATGCACATCAAATTACTTTTTTCTCTGTATAACTTATGGTAGAAAATGAATTTGACTTTATTCTTTTCTATGTCTATCTGTATTTCAGATTGGCTTCTACTTCAATTACAGAAGCATCCAGGCAGATGTAACTATTTGTATATTTGTCGGTTTGTTTACAAAAATGAAGGAGATGACGATCAGAAAGAAGTATAATATTTTGAGTCGTATTACCCTACCAAAGCAGAGTGTAGAACAACAGGCAAACTAGTATCCTACCTAAATAAACAAGCTGGTTTAAAGATATAAGCACTCAGAAATGTTTCTAGTATTTTCTCAGCTCCAAAATAAACGGTGGCTGACAATCTCAGAATATTTCCAGTTGTCCTTGCTCCATAAGGGAAGGCAAGCTGGGAGTTGAGGGTGATAGCACAGCAGCCTCTCCAACATGGGACACAGACTCCACTGCTCAAACAGGAATTGCAAAGCAGGTCCAGTGATGGCAACAGGGCCAGCCAAGACTCCAGACTGCCAGACAAGTTTGTAGCAATGAGGCAGGTGCCAGACTAAGCCAGAAAGCCAGTGACCTGCATTTAAATGTAGCTCCTGAGGCAGTGGGCAGAGGTGTAAGGATGGAGGCCCCAGATGAGGCTTCTCACAGTTTTCTCACAACTTGACTGTTTCACAGCAGCCTGATGAAAGGTTACACAGCTATGCTGCACCAGAGCTAACTTCAAACACAGGCATATAAATCCATGGGACAGGGAAAAGAGGTTGCAGAAGATTACAGAGAAAGATGGTTACACACTCGTTAGGGCAATGAGAGTCTGTCAGTACCCTGACAGCATGCTCTTGAATAACCACTCTCAGGTTATAAGAAAGACATGGGAACTTAGAAGTGCTCTGCCCAAAATCTTAAGAGTTGTATATTCAGTTCAGATAAATCCTTATGAGACAAACAGCAGACTGGGGAACAGAAGAGACAAAAGTTTAAAATCTACTATGCTTTGTTTTTCTTCTGTGGCAGACACTCAAAAAATAAAAGCAAAATACAAGCACTACCCTGGATTTCATTTCCGTCTGGCCCTAAATGCCAAATTAGTGCACTTCTCGTTCTTGTAAGTCCTGGATCTTCTCTGTAATACCATCAAGAATAATGCCCCATCTCTGTACATAAAGAGCAGTTTGTATCATGTGTACCCCTGACACAAGTATTTTCTCCCTCAGGCATGTCTTACTCCTCTTTTTCACTCACACATTAGTTTTCAATCCAATGAATAATTCTTTGTACTTAATCTTCAAAGCTTCTTAAAAAATTCAACTGTAAAAAAAAAATTCAGCATGTTATTGTTACCATTCTACTGATCAGAAAGCAGAATAAGGATGTCCACAGATTTTATGTTCACTGAGCAGCAGAAAAAAAAAAAAAATTCCTGGTCTTCTGCTTACATTCTACATCAATTCATGCTCCAAGGTAACCAAACTTCTGGAAAATGTAACAGGAAAGAATACAGTATGAAACTCCCAGTCATTGTCAGTTATGTCACTGGACATCATCAGGGAACTTTCAGTGCTAGTTTTAATAAAACTGTAATTAGGCATTTAGTTTCATGAAAAAATTGTTTGGTGTTATGTTTAATCATTTTTAGAGGAATTAGGAAGTTATTAATATAGCCCCAAGCAGGACTCAAATTACTGCATGTCAAAGTTTTCAGTTGTTTTGGAAGCAGAATGCTGTTCTACACAGCCTTCAATGTCTTCTGCACGCTTACCATAACACTGAATATTGGTACAGTGCAATAAATTGTATTTTATCTTTACTTCCATCACGTTCCAAGCTGTTAATCTTTGCTAACACCAACTTTAGTGATAGCTAGGAAATAATGTTGTTTGAAATTGACTGAATTACTATGTGTAAAGATTCACATAAGTATTTTCCTGCTTGTTCTTTGACACCATTAGAATTTAGCTTTTACCCAAATCAGACTTATTGTTACAATACTTGCAACAGTATATTCATATAGAAACAATGACTTCTGAAATAGGTACATCTGTCAAATATTTATTACTGTGTAAAAATCTGGTTTATTGACAACAGTATAGTATATAAAACTGAGAACAAAACTATATTCTCTCCTCTCTTAAAATGTCTTGTCAGAAGCACATTGAACAGATAGGGAATGTTAAACAGTGAATTAATCTCTAATTCCATAAAATCTATAGCATTTGACTATATATATATATCGCATATAGTATTTGACAAAAAGATCATCAAATACCACAATAGATAACTGAAAAGAAGTTATTCTTTCTGTTAAAGATTTCAGTTTTTAAAAGGTATTCTAGGGTTTTAATGACTTTAATTCAGACAGCAATCTACAATACTTTTGACTTTAAGCTGTACTTTCTGATTTGTTCCTTGCTTTGGAAATGAAAAAAATAGTCTTCAAAAGGGGACAAATGAACAAAAAATTAAATGAATACACAGAATTATGAGGCTTAGGAAAAATAAAGACCTAAGTGAGTGAAAAGGGAGAGAAGTAAGCAGCTGCAAAAGTTTGACACTTCTCTCTATATATACTCTTTCTTGCTTTACATTGACAGAAATTACCATATTTTATTCATGTAAAATTTATTTGAAAAGATCAACAGAACGAGAAACCCATATTTTTACTTAATTTTTTACATTGCAGGAATTAGATACAAATACAGGAATTTAGTTACAAAAGTAACTACAATCAAAATTTTGGTGGTAGCTTCTCTTCTTAAAAGTTTGCTTTATTTTACCAATAATCTTTTCTGTGTTTAAAGTACTTCCTTTCACTTTTGAAATTAGCTCTAGTCTATCCTACTGCAAACTTGCTATGCCAGTTGAAATAAACAATTGTCCAGTAAAATGAGCTTTACAATTCCAGGAGTATGAAGAAAGAATACTTTCACTACCTGTAGATATCTTACATTGCAAAAATGTTCTAAAGAAGTATTTGGTGCACTTTACTCTCAATGTACAATTTAGTGCACTTTTATGTACTGCGACATGACCACACGCTTGGCAGATATTGAGTAAGATTTCCTAAGTGAATATGAAGTTTCCAACTCTTCATAGCTGGGAGAACTTTACTATTCTGTTGGTTCAACCTGCTGTGTGTCAAGAAGTGTTGCTGGTTATACCTACACTATTTTAATTCTAAGGTGCTCAAAAAGATTACATAACTGACAATATCATTAGTAAATGTTTTAATATTACTAACATGTCACATTTGTTTGCAGGACACCTGAAACTAGTTTGGAGCCCAGTGAAAGGACAGGATATTATTGTCTAAAAGACACAAAAACACTGCAGCTTTACTTTTTATCTAAACTTCTTCTCTGGTGGTGAATGTAAATACAAATGAAGAAGCCTATATTATTAACTTTTATTCCCCTTTTCAAAATAATTTATATTTTCTTTACATAAAGTTCTAAAGCACTGTTTCTCCCAACAGACAACACTTCCTGCTAGCTTCTGTTTAACTCTTTTATTTCATGCAATACTTGCTCTACCCATTTCATAAAGTGTCATTGTATCATTATTTGTATCAATAAATATATCGAACAGAATGGCTTTACAAATTTTCAGAGAAAGAGATTAAAAACTCATTGAGCTTTATATATATAATTGAAGTTTTTTTTTAAACATCTGCAACAGATTATACACAGAAAGCCTCTTGCCAGGGAACCCAGAAGAGGCCCTGTGGTGTTTCCACACCCAGCCAATTAAAGGATTACTACTATTAAAAAACAAGGCTTTCTTTGGGAACATAGATTTAGGCGCATTATCTGAAATTGGTAGGGATCATCTTTGCTTGTAAAATGCCAGTAGACTTACTGACATCAAATATGGAGCTAGGCATCTTTGAGATCAACATAAATCTAAGAGGTTTCTTTAACAAGACAAACCAGATCCTACAGCAGTTTCTATTAGTACAGAAATGTGATTCATATATTTCCAGTTTGTCTCTTATAGTACCAGTTATGGGTAAATCCCTTCCATTTTTCTCTCCAACAACTAAGAACTTGTGTCCAGACTGAAAAATATATCTTATTTCTTGTGTCTAAGACAATTGATCCCAACGAAAAGCATTCACTGAGCTATTCAAAACTATCTTTGCACAGCAAAAAATATATTTTTGTTGCAGTTTTAGTTCTACGTAGATCCAGTACTGACACTAATTAACTGCCAGCAGAGCGTTCACTGCTTTTATATTATGCAGGCCCATAACTGCTTTGGTAGGTATATGCCAGTAAGTTGATATAAAATAGATAAGGCATGCTAAGAATAGAACAAATACTGTGTGTATTACACAGTGAGTAATGAGACCTCCATAGTTCTTATCATTGAGGACTGAAAAATGGTACAAAGTAGGTGAAGATGCTATGGCAGACTTTCACATAGAAAAAATATAAAAGACATCTTGGACTGAATCATGAAACCAACAAACAAAGAAACAAACAAAAAAACGTGCATGTATGTTCTTCAGGTCCAGACTCTGACTTAGTGACATTAACCTAATCTGCAATAACTCTTTTGGATTCAGTTTGCCTAATGTGGCTCATAGATCAGCCAACCACAAACCAAAATTGCTATGAAAGATGGTGCAATGTCTGTACACAACTACCTCTGGATTAAGTGCTCTTTTAGGGCTCTACCTCACTTAATTTACCTAAGCAGTATTGCAAAAGGTAATAAATATGGTTGGCATTTGGCCTTTAACTGTCTACCATTCATTATTTCCTCACGAAGGTCAGCACTGAGACTTACACATAAAAACAGCTTCAAGCAAAACATTTGGGCAGCAAAAGCTTCAGAGACTAGTTCTGCAAGCTTTATATGAATGAATGACTCTCCTGCACTGCTTCTTGGTTTTGCTAACTTAAGTACAGACTCTCTGCAATACGTTGTCCTACAATTATTCCCATGGTACCTAGAAGGTAAAAGAAACTTGAAGCAAAACAAACCATACCAAAACAAGAGATAGATACACTTTCACTAATGAAATCAAGCTTCAGTTGTTATTCATGCAACATACCTCTCTCTGCATAAAACATGAAAAATAGCTGGTAGGGTCAAAAGTAGCTGTGGTCTGGATGTGCTGGTAATTTGAAAAGGAAAAAAAAAAAAAGAGCAGATGGATACAATAAAGTAATTAAGCAGATTAAAGTAATACCATTTTTTTTCACTTGATGAACAAATATTGAATTAGTTATGAGTCCTGCCATGACAAGTGGCACTTGTAATTTTGACTGTCATAGGGAACATGTTCAACTGTATCTGAAAAGCTTAGATAAAATAAAGAAGCCAATTACAAAGTCTGAGGCATATTTAGAGCCATCCTTGAAATAATATTGCCACTACAGAAGTACTAAAGAGTGATATATGTAGGCTTAAAATTATTAAAAATTAAAATAATGTGATCAGAAGGGTATGGATTTTACATGGAGAAATTAAACAGATATCTCAGTGTTTATTATCATGCTTAAGTTCCTTGTAGAATATATTTTATCTTCATATATCCCATGACAAGGTTCTTCTACTTGTTCTTTTAAAGTCTTTTTATCTTAATTAGAAAATATATACAGTAAGGTCTGAGCTTATTACACAGGAAGGTCTTAGCTACAGAAACACATAATGTTAACGTGAGCTAAGCAGTTAAAGATCTTTAATAAAGCTTAATGAAGAGAGGGGGATATAATGCAAGTAAGAGGTGGGATTTAAAATTCTTCAATCATGCACATTGTCCTAATACCTTTAATTTTCCTGATCGCATCCAGACAGACAAGATCTAAATAACATTTCAGGAGAGTTACTGGTCCTGATCATGCTGACTACAGCTGCTTGTACAAGATACACAGTATCGAAGATTTCTGTGTAGACTATTCCACATTATTTAGCGGATTAAAAAGTATTTAAATAGTGTTTTGACTTTGGAGCACACTTGCTGAGTATTAGATTTCTGTCTATTCCTAAAATTAGGTCTACATTGCAAAAGATCAATGATTCTTTGCTAGATACTGTAATGAGAAAGTCTCCTAACTTTACTAATAGGACAATTTTGGAAGTTTTTCATCTATAAATCAAACGCTCATTTACATAACTTACCAATCTGCACAGGCAAAGTTCAGCAGTTGATAAAGTGATTGCACTACCACCCTATTACCTTCAACTAATCTAGGCTAAGCTCTAAGCAAATGTCTCAGTTTTTCTCAGCAGCATCATTTCTGTAGCCAGAGCAATATTTTACTATTTTACTAAACTTAACCAGGCTTTGTGAAGCACTTTTAATCACCCCTCAAACTTTGCTTCCTAATTCATTTTCTATGAATTTAATCATGCACACACTGCTTTCTTTTTTTTTTTTTTTCTTTTTCTGTTAAGGAATTTGTTAACAAGAACCTGAAAAGTTACCTGTAAAATTTAAGAAAACAGACTTTATCTTCCCCTGTTAGTACAAAATCAACCAAGTAGCAGTTAATCATTCTTTGTGGCAAACAGTCTTCAGTTAAGCAGTACAAAAAGCTACCTCTGCTCCCTCACATGGAACTCATTATACCATGCCCACTACTATCATCTGGGGGACAAAAAGAAATTTAGTGCATATGGCCACTGCTGGATTTTAGAAATCTGGTAAGATGTCTCAGGGTAAGAAATGTGTTTCCCACAACATTGCCAACTGGTTCTCCTTTTATTCAATTTGCTCATATTCCTGGCAAATAGTGTTTGATACCATAACCTAAAATGATTTCTAACTTCTCTACTATCTCCTGCAAAGTACAGTACCTTCTTTATCTAAAAAATCAGCTTACAATTAGATCTGTGGCAAATTCCCTCACAGATGGTCTTTCTTTATCTTTTCAATGCCTTAATTGGATTTTTATTTTGTGGTGATCAAGCTTAATAAAGGTCCATTTCACACGAGGTCCTTCTTGCATTTATCACATTGTCTACAAATGTAGTTTTTAATCTTTAATATACTTTAAGGAATGTTTCTCAGAACACAATAAAACCTTAAAGTCTAACTCGTACTTTTTATTCCCCACTGCCACAGTAGTGATTAACTATGATATTCTAAACTTAGTTTCTGTGATTGTCTTGTCCAGGCTGAACAGAAATCTCAACTAAATTGCTTAACATAATTTGAATACAATTGGGTCTTCAAAATTACATCAGAAGTCAAAGCTAAGTTTTCCTGCAGCTGGGCAATAGTTTCTTGGATCATGCTATCATTGATCAAAAATAGAAATAAGTTCTTATGAAGTCGTCATTGCCCTATTTGGGTAATTTACTTGTGGTAGTTTTATAAATTACTATTTTGTGGTAGCTCTTACTACATTTATTTCTGAGAAAATATTGTTGTTTTCTGTAAAAATGTAACCTCCCCCATGATCCCTAAGAGTCTTCAACCAGTTTCCTTCTCCCAGGCTTGTAACAGACAGCAAGAAGTCTTTCACAGCAATGTAAGGCTACGAACTAGTTCCTTACAAAAGCCCTCCATATTATCACTTCCAAAGCTGTATAACGTGCTAAATACTAATAGGATTAACTTGGTATCAACTGTAACATGAACTAATGAACATGTAATGAAGTAGTTCAAAGCCACTGTGATACGTTAAGTAGATAACTGTAGATAAGTTTCTCTTCCACTTGCTCATCACCCCAGTATTTTTCCTCTTACAAAACAATGGGATTTCACATGCAGGCAGAAACTGTGAGGAAGGACCATGAAAATTATTAAATTAGCAAATTACAGAAAGACAATATAGGCTGCTTATACTACTTTGGGAACACCATTAGTTGACTATCTTCATCGCTAGGCACCTCCAGATCTTTGTAAATATGACCCTAACACTCATTTTTCAGAAGAGGTTTATGCCAGAATCCACAAAAGGGCTTTGGTGTTTCTCCATTCAGCACTGCAATGCCTGATTTTAAGTGTTCTGTAACATCAACATTCTGAGACAGGCATCCAGGACCTGTACAAAATGCCTGGGCAAAATGAAGCACCTTACAAAGAGATCATCAAGGACAGAAACAAGAGAAAAGAAGCTACCTACGCCATTCATTAGAAAAAATATAGCAGAAGATAACTTCATACTTCATATCTAGCTCCATGCCTTGCATCTGAAATGAAAATTCTCTCTCTCTTGGCACCAGGAACCTGAGCCAAGCCAACCTTTTCCTCACAGAAACAGAACACAAAGCAAAACCTGAGCAGAGCAAGGAAAGCACGTAGGCGTGTCAGCCTCAAAAGTCTCTGTCCCTTGTGCCGGAAGAGAGAACTCTACCAGGAGGGAGGGAGACAGATGAACGCTGTGTTAAAACCCATATGGGGCTTAGCTGTCAAGCTGCACGTCAGCATGGTGCACAGGAGCTGGTTGTGCATAGCAAACTTTTTAGCTAACTTCATATCAAAAAAATTGGATAATATTCAGAGTTTGGGGGTGGCTGTTGTTTTTAAGGTGTTGCTAAGCAGCAGTTTTGAGGATCTCAGAGCAATATATTGTTATCCTGAGGTACCTAAATAGCAATTAGATGCTTATGCCATACTGGCATGCTTAAGGAAAAAGACTGTAGCCATATAGCCATATCTTAAAAAAAAAAAAAATAAAGAATGCCAAATACATTCTTACTATCAACTTACGGTCAAGAAAACTACATTAGATTGATATGGATGAGAAATTCGGTTACAATATTCTCCTGGTAAGCTTTAATAAAAGTAATATTGTAATGAACAAGTTGTACTTAAGGCATATGACTATAGTGTATTTAATAAGAGTCATGTTGACTTTAGTATTGGTTGAATTAGCACCAGAACTTCGTTTGGTAGTAGCCAGGAATTCCCACATGCTTTGTAAAGTATTATGATAGGTTAGTGCTGTTATTATATAGTCAAATGTAATATATAACATATATTTGCAGTAGAATTTAGAGATCCAGTCAGGAAGGAATGAAAGGACCATGAGATAGTGTTGAAGATTTTTAGTTAACACTATGCATTAAATAGCATAGGGGGAAATTTAAAAATACTTGCTGGAAACATTTAAAACGGCAATAAAGACTGGCATTACAGGTGCCACACAGTCACCAGTTCGAACATATAAGAGATGGTAAGGTGTGGTCTAAAAAGTTAAAGCAAATAATCCCACAGTACAAGAAAGAGAACAATGGAACATCAAAATAACAAGAAGAAAAATATTTTAAAATATATAAATGTTGCAAGCCAGTATTTGTTGCGACTAGAATGAAGATGACTGGAGTTGTCAAGACATGAAATGATAAGGGCCTGGGTGAGAGTTCTGGTCATGTGAATGATGAAGAAAGGCTGAATCAGACTGCGATTGAGTAGGAAGACTTACGTCTACCATACTAGCAATAGCAAAACAAACAAACAAACAAACAAAATTAAAAGGCAATGAAGTGCAGTCTAGCATGGAGTAACATGTATGATCATGTACGTACTGCCCTGATAGCATGGCATTAAAGGTAAGAACATTTTAGAGTGGGTTCTCATTTTGCTGGTACTTTCAGCTTCCTAATGAGAACCTTAGGCAAAACCAGACCAAGAATACAAATGAAGGGCTGGAAGGAGGCTAAGCAGATGGTTCTGCACCATACACACTCAGGTGTTTCCTAGGGAAGCGCTTTGATGTCACAGGACTGGTAGAAATATGGTCTTCATATTTTCCTTTTCTTTCTTGAACTCCTTCCCGTGTTGCTGACAAAAATATATTCATCATTACGCTGATGAAGACTTCCAGTGCTGTGATGCAAACTTCTAAAATCCCGACATAGCCAGGACTTTAAGGTGTATTGATAATCATCTGATAGATCTTGGTACATTGTTCAGGAAAGGATACATCAATATTCTCTCACTTTAGAACCATTTTGTAAAAACTTTTCATTTTGGAATGAAAGGGAGTCCTTTTGCCAAAATATTTAAGCACAGTAGACCTCAGAGAGGATCCTGTGTTCCCATCTATTCACCAGTCATTTCCAGAAGTATCGGTTAAAATAAAGGCAAGAAAAGATGCCTGAAGATAACTGTGAAGCAGTAAATAACACTCTTCATTTACTATAGGTCTTCTTTCTAATACAGAAGATGCCTGGCACAATATGTACAAAATCTTTTCAACCAATTAAAAAAAAAAATAAATTGTAATCTTCTTCCTTCAGTGAGTAGAGTTTCATACTCTATACAACTAAAAAAAAAACAATCCTTTCATATAAAAAAAAATTAAAAAATTAGCATAAAACAATTAACCCGTGATCATTTTCAAAAGTCTATTCTATCTCCTTTTCTGACCAGAAAGCAGTATGTCATTCAAAAAAGTACCTTAATTCTTTACCCACTCTTAAAATGACAGTGTTGTACCATTGATTTAACTGTTTCACAAGAACATGTTAAAACTTGGAGGAATGAAAACCTTAATGTTAAAAAGAACTCATTCTGAAGGCTGTCTGGTCATTGAAAACTACCCCGTTCTTCTTAAAGGAGTGTTCTTTAGCATTTTTTGTAAATAAAACCATCATAGTTCAGGGACATTTGTAAAATCTGTCTGGGGCTGAATGAATTAGTATCAGATTTTAACCAGACTCCCCTGCATTAAGAAATGCGAAAGTAAATCCATGTTCTCTTTGCTTCTGTACAGAATACTGCACCAAACTAAAGTTTTGAGATGACTTTCACATATAACATGATTATAGAAATTATGCAAAGATTATGTTGAGTAATGTGATAATGGGCTGGTCTTCAAGATCATTGAAAGATTGGTGGGAGAAGTTTAGCAACCATGGAGCATACTATTAATGAGAAATTTGAGGTTGTGAAATTTTGAAAAAGATGACGAGCCCCAAACTCTTATTCATCAGCTACACCAGCTGGACAGTCAGTGATGAGATATACTTTTCAAGCAAAAAGCAGGCTGCAGCACATCAAGTCAAGAGTTTCTGGAAAAGTTACACAATCCAGTGGTACAGTAAACAATCATGAGAAAATAAAAATAGAAGAAATGCATGCATAAGTCCACCTCAACAGAAACTGACTGGCTTTTTAATTTCATTATGTTTAAATGTTTTCTTCATAAAATTAACAGCCTTATACCCTCCACATATAAAAATCCAATGCACAAAAGTTAAAAGAAAAAGGCACAGCTTCCTTAAACTAGTCAAGATTATTTTATGCCAATTTATCTAATTAAAAAAAGACTACTTGAATTATACTCATCCCTCAAGACTTTAAACAAAAATTAAACCAAAATTTCAAACTGCCAAATGTTGTGACAGTGGGAATTTAAAAGTTACAGCATAAAACAGAGCAACTGACAGTAGCCACATCAATAAAATACACTGGTGTTCTACTAGCAGACTAAGCTATTGGTTTCATTATGAAACACAATAGAATTAACATCATGTCGAACACACAAAATCCCCAGTACTTTCAACCAATCACCGAGAGAGACAGACTCCCAAGGACTGCAGTATTTTTTAGTAGCTGCCTCTTACTGACAGAAACAAGTGTGTAAACTCAGAAGTGGGTCTGATACATTCAGAAACACTGTATGAGAACAGGCATTTAATTTAATCTGCAGACAATTACTGGTAAAGCTGCTTTGTGTGTTAGGTTTAATTCCTGGGCTGTGAAGTCATGAAATGGTGCTCAGCAGAGCAGAAAGGTGAACGACATCCTGTTAAGTGAAAGCAAAGAGGCCATTTTACGTATGGCTCTATAAGCTGGCTAACACGGGTGCCTGTGTCTCAAACAAAGAAGACTGCTTCACAGCCACATTCCCACCCAACTAACCAAAGTCACAAGCCATAAAGTAACTGGTCACAAACAATGGTTAAGCCTCTGACTTGTGGCTTGAAGCAAATTTTTTGTCAGACTCTTATCTGTGGACATAATTAATTGTTTGCCAGAGAATTTCTTGGCACAGCTAATAGCCTAGCACTTTAAAAACAGCATGTAATTCTACCCATTGTGAAACAGGTTTCAAAATAGTTTATTGTCAGTAGCCATTAAATTAAGGATACAGTCAGTTGAAGAGAAAGTGTTGCTTGGAAGTATGAGGAAGCCACTGGACACATGCCAATTCTGGGATGCTCACCAGGGAGTTACTTCTTAAAAAACAAAAATAGGAAACGGAACTGTTAACTATATAGATGTACATAACGTATCATTTATCAAAATTGCTCTAAGCCTTAAATTTCCGTAAGGATGTGCTGCAGCTGAGCCATGCCTGGGACCTGGAAAGCCCTAGTGCCCAGGAACAGAAAATGGGCCCCATGATTGTAACAAGTACGCCTGGAACTGAAGCACAAGTCAAGCAGTGCTTTTTAGTTTCAGGCTTGCATGCACATACGACCTGAGAATGTGGGAAAATATAGTTCAAAATATATTATAAAATATATAAAAAATATATAATTATATAAAAAATATAATTTTGGTGGCAAAACCTAGCTGATTTTATTATGATTCTTATTTTAAACTTTCTGTAAAAAATTATCTGGAATAATACATTTCTAGTGAAATGTTTTAAAACGATTTCAAGTAAATATTTTTCAGTAAATACAATTAATCAGGAATGTGTGTTCCAATAGTGAAGATCTGACTACTTTTTTTTTGTGACAGTAATCAATATCTTTCATAGTAATGATATCACAGGATGAAATATATAGTTTTAGACTTAGCAAATTTGCATCCTTTAAAAGGACTGCATTTGATAGTAAAGTCAGATATAAAACCCCACTAGAAAACTTCTGCTTTCACAAATGCAAAGAATAAGCTGCTATTCACATGTCTGGAGATGAAATAAAATATTTAAAAATCATACATGCAAACACAGACCCTTCAGCATGACAAAGTTTCATATAAAACACATTCAGAAGCTATTAAAAGCAATCAAAGCTTTCTCTCCAATCCTCAGAATAAAAGACTTGGCCATTCCCAAAGAGTTAAAAAAAATTCTTGTTATTCTGACTGTCACAGGCTACCATCTTTCACGATCATATATAAAAGTTACTATGGAAATAATACTAATCTTTTTCTTTTTTTTTAATAAAAATAATACCAAACAGCAAAAGTCATGCTATTAATTTTCAATCCATGGGTGAATGAGTAAAATTGGAGACACAGAAACATCTTCAGCAGTTTGGAAACCAGCATCCATACAACAGAAAAGCCATACTATGAAAATGCTTATATTTGGCTTTCTTAAAAATAGATGTCAGTTGGAATAAAAATGTTAGACTACCCAGACAAAAATTTAATCATAAACAATAATGGAATTATTTATTTTTATCAAAACATTTAATTAAGAAAATATATTAGAAAATATATTTCCTATTTAGAGGATAAATGAGTTATATATTATATAGTGTATATACAATATAATTGCATTCCAGTTTTTCTATTCTTCAGTGTCTTCAATAGCATACTTAGATTTTACAGTAAATATTAACTGTATGATTCACAGAGTTATTCATCTAAATAACTCAAAAATATTCTATAACTATTTGAAAGGTTTGGCAATCCCCAATCAGATGATAACATAATATGATTCTATCATTTTATTCTTTGTTTGGATGCCCATGCTTTCAAAGACTGAGAATTGCCTCAATGAACTTATCTTAAAATACAGAGTAGAATAACTTGGAGGCTCTTAAATGAAAATGTTAATTCTTCAAATACTGGTAAGGGGCATTTTCAGAACAAATTAAGTGACTTTGGAACAAAAATCTCCATCATTAATTACTATAAGGTAAATTACATTTGGGGGATAGAAATTTTCTATACAATTTCATATAATCCTACATTACTATTTCACGTGATTTAGGTGTAAACTAAATTCTAACCTCCTGTCTTTGTGTGACGGTAGCTATCCTTTGTGTAAAGGTAGCTATCACATTTTATTTCAGTTTATCAGTTCAAAGACAGACTCTACCATTAAGACAGAGAAGCTGGACAAGTTTCTAAGTACTATCATTTTTTTCCCAGTAAAGGCAGTGTGTACATAAACAAATACATGCGCATGCATGCACCAAGGGGTAGTTTGCATAAAAAAGAAAGGAAACAAAAAAAGTTAATCAGTGTAATTTAAAAGTAAAGAAATGAGAAGACCAAAAGGAAATGAAGAGGGAAAAAATGATTCAGCACTAGACAGATTAATATACAATGCTATAATGCCAATTACAGATAGATTTCAGCATTGATGCACATTTTTGAAAACAAAAGTAACTAGCCAGTATTCAGGTGGACAGAGGCCAAAATAAGACATACTGCTAGTAAACAGATAGCATAAATATTAATCACAGAAATAACCAAATTAAAACCAAAAAGATTTAGCATCTCTCTGTTGCTTACAAAAGAGCAACAATTCACAGTTTTTAAAAATTGAAATCATTATTTCATTTAAAATTACTTGAACACTGTTCAAAACAGAGCATTTTAACAAGATTGCTAAGTCATAAGAAGTTATTCCTTCAGTGAATAAACAACAGAGTTATTCAAGTTGCCAATCCTTTTCCCTAGAGTAGGAATATCTCATATACAGCAACATTCTCCATATAAACTTTCATTTATCTCATGCAAAGTTCATACCGTCATTAGCCATTTTATTATCTTATTTCATGTAATATCCCTAACATGCTGAAGCAACAGCAGAAGAAAGAATGTCAAAGTCGAATTGACAAACATAAATTTCACCTTGTTACCCACCAATTATAGAAAGGGAATCTTAACAGAATTGGTCCATTTCAGATTGACAGCTCATCCTATCCATAAGCTATAGCACAGCAGAAACTGATGGACTTGCCCAGAAATGTACAAATACTACAGAAGAGAGGAGAGTACACATGCAAACAATGAAAGAGAGGAAGTCAGCAAGAATGGATAAAGCTGAAGCAAAGGCTAAATGAGGAAGGATTCAGAATGGACTACCTTCCTATATCTCCGTAGGCCAACAGAACTCTCCTTTGTGGACTTCACCCCCTTTATGCAAATTAGCCTGGAAACTCCAAAGACTCTTTTTTTTTTTTTTTTTTTCACCTGGTAAAGCATTGCCAGTTGGGCACAATCCTTTCCCTGTATTTCATAAAAAAACATCATAGTATCCTATATCACAGCGTTTCCCTACAAAAGCATTATATTTGTTCCTGAATGTACATGAAACCGAGGCTGCTGTAGAACAGCAAACCTCTAAGCAACTTACCACTCAAAAATGGACCCCATGAATTCTATCTCTAGCTGAAAACAATGCCAAATTAGGAAGCAGAATATGAAAATCCCACTTGCCACTATTTGAAGAATTAACATATTCTCAAACCGAGAGAACTGTGGCTAAGTAGAAATTGTGTGAGATCATACCTCAGCAGGGAGACTTACAGATAGTCATGAACAAAGGATAGGTGATATTCCAAGAACCTAAGGGTCTTCCAGTCCATTTAAACCCTTAGAAAAGTAAGAAGCTGAACAGGCATCTTGCCTTTTAAAAGGCAAGGCTGAGTGGCGTCCACAAAAAGTAAGATGAAAATCATTTCCCACTTTATGCGAAAAAGAAAGAAGAAACATAAGACTTAAAGAAGTAAAGTATGAAATTACATGGACTGCACAGCTTCAGATGTTTAACTCAAGTAAAAGCCAACCAGCCAGCCAGAAAAAAAGCACTTACAGAAAACTTCTGTAGATACAGTAGATACATATTGTTTGTCTAGATACAGAATAAAACAAATATGTTCTATAACACCAAGGGAACAAATTACTGCCTTTAAAAATAGCAGAAATATGTAGACAGAATTCTGATCTTTCTTGAAAATGATAGAAGCTCTAAAACAGGGAGATGCGATCTTATTAGCAATAGGACATCTATTAGTTTTCAAGATGCAAGTACAGAGTCTTATAATAGAAACACTTCTTCCACAAGAATAAAATAATTGACATTTTCATATGACAAAGGACTAATCCAGATTCTGTCATGTCTTTAAATCAACTCTTGAGAAGTCACTGCTAGAAATTGAAGAAAAATCTACTGTAAGTGTAACTTGTATTAAGTTTAATGCAGTACAAAGTTAAATCACCTGTATTCAAGAATACAGAGCTGCAATTTATATTTATTTAAGAAGCATTTCCAGGTTAAGTTAATTTGAAGAAGTGACTGAAAATTGGCTTGGCCATCGATTGTGGCTAGTAATGAAGTTTTTGCCCTGGTGGAGAGACCAATGAATTATATAATTCATTGTAGTACAAATCTTGGGAATTGCGAAAGAAACAGGGTCTCAGCAAGCTAATTGCTATAAAGTTCATTAGGTTATATGGCAAGAAACAGAGAAAGAACATGAGAGGAAATGCTTGAGGCAATTCATATGGTTTTAAATTCCAAACAGGTAATATAAAATATGCCAGATTATAGGCGAAAGTAAATTGAATAAGTCAAACATAATTATTCATGGATTCAAAGATTATTCATTCATTTACAATTTATATTAGAACATTTTGAATTAGAAATCAGGAATCAAAAAGAAAAAAATTACATAGGGATATCTTTACTTATTATGCTACTAAACTTGTAGTCAGACTGGAGGCAAACTAAACAGTAAAGAGAAATGCATATCTTGTAATTTTCTCTCTGGGGAAAGAAAAACTGCTTCTGCTGAAACAGGGTAGGAATCATGGCCATCTAGTCTGAGATAATGAGTACTTGTCACTGTTACTGAATTTCTAATATTGAGAAACAAGGTAAGAAAACTAGTTATGGAAAAGGTACTTTCAGCATTCTGAGGCTACATGAGGTCCAGTGAGGGCAAAAATAATCTTGTTTCTCTGAAAAATCCAAAGTTCCTAAGGAGCTAACAAATTCCTCCTGTTTACTAAAGATTTGCTCAACTCACCTTCTCACTATCATTCTGATAATATCAACCACATCCATCATGTGAAAAGATTGAGTAATAACTATATAGTCACTTAAGAAGCTTGTGACACGTAATATGTTAGGAGACTAATATTCTGAAAGCAGAGAAATCTGAACAGAAATCATTAATCTGTAATTATTCAATACAGAATTCCTGATAGGAAACCACCATTTTTGTAAATCTAAGTATGTACCGTTTCACTATATAAATGATTTGCAAAATAAACTATGATTTTAATTGAAGGGGAAAATGCAATCCTTCATAATTGCCAGTTATGATATGTTTTACTTTCTTTCATGCAACCACACATCACGGAAAAAGGAACCAATATTACACTAGTAACAAGAGCATCCAGTGAATGTGACTGAAACACAAGCATAACCTTTTTGCATTTGTTAGCATTAGTTTTAGCAATTTTTTGACTCCAAAAGCTTTAATAGTGCACTTTGTATCTAAACCTTTTAAGACCATTGCAATGAATACACAAAAAAGAAACAAATACTGTGCTAGGTCGGTAGAAGAAAAAGATTTAAAAAACATATCAGATTAAATTCTCAAATTAATGTTTTCAGAGAATTACAGCCCCAGATTCATCTGTTCATCTGAATCACGCTGCACGTTTACACTGGCGAATAAACTTTGTGTTTATTTGCATTTCAGACAACTAAAAATTAGCTCAAGATGCTATATTTATTTGGATCCATATATACAGATTTTAGTATAGTGCTATTTTGGCCTTCAGAGTACAACTCCCTGTTGAAAATATTAAACAGGAAGCTGGAAGTTTTGACAGGTGAATTTGCCAAAGAACAGAGTTAATATTAGAAGTGTTTTTAAATTTTAGCTGGATGCTTTTGCTAAAGTGATGTGAAGTAAAACTGAAGGTTTGCATAAGAATTGTCAGTGTTGAGTTGCCAAGGTCACATCTTGGGAACCAAAGGAATATGCCCTTTCAAAATGTTTGGTTTGCAAATGCAGGAACATAAATTGCATCAGTTTACATGCAGTATGGGTTTTCAAGATTTGTCTTCTCACATAATAACACTGTTGAAGTGATCAGCTGGATCCTGTTGCACAGTTCTACTGGAAAATGTGGATTCTGTGCCTGTAATATATTAAGAATCTTACAGTTGACAGTTTTAGTTATTTCTTGTTGATAATATATTAAGCCAACCCTGTTATTCTGTAGACTTCAAGGACTTACCTAAGCACACTCCTACCATGTTTTTTTTAATAGCCACCAAAAGGCTCACAAACAATAGTTGCAGATTTCTTATAAAATCAGGTTTACTATGTCAGAAGCTACTTACCATTAGCATGCATAATTTTTATTGGAGCATAAATATTAGCATTCTTTGATTATATGTTTCAATTAAACTACTAGGAAAAACAACAACAACAACAACAAAAACAACAAAAACATTAGACCCTATTGCTAAGAAGAGCCTACAATAATAAAGAAAGCAGCAATAATAAAGTGTCAAAGCAAACAGTGAATCTCACTGTCTCCCCAGTTGTCCTTCACCTACTCCCCAGACCTCCTCTGTGATTGTTGACCCTTCTCTTTACTCAAGCTGCAAACTCTTTGGGAAGAAGATTAGCCTTTGCTCTGAAAAAAACATCACAACAACAGCGCAGTGTACTCAAGATGCATTGATTGAGTGAAATCACTGTCAGTGAATGGCCTTTAAACCAGAATCTGTACAGGAAATAAAAACTATTGCATTCCATTCCACTACAGTTTTCAAGACAAATACTGATTTTAATCTACTTTATAGCTAATATGGCTAATATTTTACTAAATTGTTAAAAATAAGCACTTTGGTTTAGATCATTTTCTTTCAAACCTGAGAAGACAGAAAAAAAAATAAAAATAAAAAAAAATCAGCAGACACAAAGTAACATTCAATAGTGAAAATGACAACTGTGTTTCAAGCGCACACTGAATAATCCAGTTAAATACTTGAGTTCCTCTACCAGTGCTATTAAAACCCAGAAAGCATTTCCTTCAGAAGTGTTCATTAATAGAATGGTAGCAACGAAAGACCTATGCAGAAAACACATGAGCAGTTTCTGAATATTTCAGTAATTGATTTAGGTGAACATTAAACTATAATTATCACCAAATCTTTTGCATACACCAGTTTTCCACTTGTTTTCATTTAACCACACAATATAGATGCCTGTAAGTCACATGCAAGTGACTACACTGATGCAGTTCTGCCCCCTCCTGTTCTATTCAGTATATGCAAGAGACATTACAAATAAATAGAGCAAATAATTCAGAGTACAGCAAAAACAAAATAGCCAGACTCGGCCTAGACTAATTTGAGGGAGGTTACAGGCCACCGAACTGTCTTGCAATCATTTCTCTGGATTCTGACCTTAATACTCATTAAGTATTTATGGATAGAGAAGGATCTTTCTGAACAAAAGAGAAACACAATCATATATTTATGCAACTAAAGTAAACTGCAATTCTATTTTTGCTATTCCTTTATTTGCAGAAAGATATGCAATAATGCTTTATTTTATATTTGCTAAATATATTTTTTTCACTTATTCTGATCTAAATTGCTCTGTGTAACCTCAATAAATACTTAAGTCATGAGAGAGAGTTTTGAGAGACAACCACATGTTCAGATATCTGATAAGTATCTCCTACTTAGGTAGGTTAAAAATCTGAAGTTTAATTCCACCTGATATTTTCTTTTATCCTAGCACCATGATACTACCTTCCCACGTCTCCTCCTTTAAGATACTTCTAGTATGTATTTCTCAAACTTTAGGCTTGCTACCCAAAACCAAAAATGCAAACATGTAAACATAAAAATGTCCCTCATGAGTCAGAGACCTTAATAAAATTTGCTAAACTTTCCTTACAGGCTTCCAGGATAGCCTTTTCACCCTTACCACAAGAACCTGACTGCATGAACAAGGAAGTATTGCAGATTGCTTTGCACAATGGGTCCTAGCAAGCTCAAAAACAGCTCTAGCAAACAAGAAATCCATGGTGAAACTCTAGGATAAGCACTGCTAAGCTATGTGAGCAACATGGTTAGTCATCTGCTTTAAGTGTTTTTAAGATCATTTGTTCAGACTGAGCAATGTTAGTGGAAACTTGTAAGCATATTGCAGAATAACAAGAAGAAGCTTGTACTTTTCATTTTTTTCTATAACAAAAAAGATTTCCTTATTTTCTGTTCCCGCTCCTCTGAAAACAACCCTGCAAAGGGATCATCTTCAGGTCATTGCCTCTCATGGCCATCAGAGAGAGGGTTGCAGCCAAGTTTAGAATCCTAGTAAGATTTCATGACAAAAGTACAGCTAAAATCCCAAAAGTTGGCTTTCCAAACACTGAGAATAGCTGGACAAGTGAGGAGAGGTATCAAAGCAGGTCAGAACAAACATACATCCCTGTGGGCACCACAGAAGAAAATTCTTCCCATTTAAAATGTAAATATTCTGGTAAAAGCTTTATAAAGAGTGAAACTGCTCTTCATGTAATCAGTTTTACAGTATGGTCAGGAATTATGCTGAAGAAGAACTTATCGCAAACTGTGAGCAGAGTCAGAAACTCAAAGTCTTTATATGACCTAGAGCACTCATAAAAAGATCAGCTATAACCCCCCATCTCCAAGAATAATACCTGTCTTTGCTTTTAAAGAAAACATTCTTCATCTTATATTTGTCAGGACTTTTACTACCACAGCCTATGATGAAAATAAAGAAAGGTATTGCCTATTTCATCCCCTGGAGAATCACGTTTTCAGAAAAAACTTTTTGCTGTATATAGAGGCCAAAGATCCTTTTCCAGGCAAATAGCAAAGACAGCACTCTGAGGTAAAAATTTCCACTCTGAGGGAAAAAATATGTTTATATGGATAGATTTACAAGGTACTTGCAAGTTCTACTGCAGTCAGCTGTAGGACTGAACAATACTAATAATTTTAGAAGCATTTCATGCTGATATAATTAAATATTAGAATATTTTAATGGAATATTAGTGTACTGTGATTTGCTGCATAGTAAGTTTAGAATGAATTAATTTCCAAGATCCATTTGAATTCCAAAAAGACATAATTTTCCCACTCTGGAGGCAGAATAGTTGATTTTGCCACAGTCTGTTATAATTTGAGTTTATCATGCCAATTTCCAGAATTCCAGAATGATTTTATGCTTACACATCTACCAACAATTTTCCTTTTCCAACTGTTTTATCTCGGCAATTACTGACTGGAACATTCTGAGTATCCTGTACTGCTGTACTTACAGATATACTCACAAGCTAGTTTGAACTAGATTGCTCAGATTTTAATAAAAATGCTGTCACAGAAAAGGGGAGTTCAGCATACTTGAGAAGGTGGATGAATACTTAGAGATGGCCTAGACTGAGCTCCGTGATGATGCATCCACAGTGTTATTTAAATATGAGACAGCTAGATAAAGTCTAGCTCAGGTATGTCTAACGAGGTGAAATCTTACGCTGTGCTGTCAAATCCTTTGCAAGAAATTCACCTTGCTCTCTTCTGTGCATAAAGTGCATGAGCCAAAGGTACAAAAATGAGTGTAGACCTTCTTTCTGAGAAATACACTGAATAGACAGTGGAAGCATTGCTGCAATGCAATGGTACAAGAAATAATTATTATGATAGATTTCAAACAATACTGTGCCTATATAAGGAAGTTAAAAAACTGTATCCACATTTCAAACAGAAACAAAGAAATTTTTTGCCTTTCCAAATTCTGGGGGAACATTTTCAGCTCTCCTTAAGTGCACTACTAGGAGAAAAACCTGTGATGAAGGAAGTAGTAGCCACCAACTTTAAGACATGTAGCCATGACTTAAAAACACCCAAAGTTTCACTGGGAGCAAGCTAATGCACTCACAGTCATAAGAACTTTGAACTTGGCACAGAGACAATCCTGAGATCCAAGAGATGCTTTTCCCTGGCATCTGACAAAGGAGAACTAGCTGTTAAAATCACAGGTGGATCCCAAACAGGCTGAAAAAAAGTCACCTCAGTGAACTCTGTTCTTTGCCGCTATTAAGCTCCTTACTAGTTCATCTGTCTTTCACTTGGTGGCAGTTTTGGCATCCTGCCACAGCCTGGTCAGGTCCAGATCCACAGATTTTGTTCCCTGGGCTCATACCAGAACTGTCAGATTGGCTATGGATAATTATTATTGCTCCATGCATGTAAGAAATCATCATTGTCAATATCAATGATGTACACATTTTATCTGACAATCTAACATCTGTAAATATATAACAGACAGTTACACTTTTGACCAGTGTGGAGTAGCCAGCACAATTATCATGCTAGAGTTTTGTTGTTCCACTTTTCAGCAATCCTTCATATGTGTACTTTGACTATGTTTCTGCTCAGAAGTGTTTAGATACATTATATAACCATACAATAAGTACACATATTGCTCCCTGTTAAAACAGGGCCACCTTCTGCAATTCCAGTCAGTGCTTCGCTGTACAAAACCTTTTTAGTACGCAAAGATTTTTTTTCTTCCTATTAAGACATTTCTCTGGCTTTCTTTTGTCATTCCATCTCACTCCTCTGCCCTCAGCTACACACTAACTGCTCTGTCCAGGGAAGATCCAGAAACCTCTCATTGATACAGGGCTCTTCATCACTAGTGAATATAATAAATGACAGCTACATAAGTATTTTCTTCATAAAAATCCCCAAACCCGCTACTGCTTTAGTCTCATCTAAAGAAAGCCTCTCAGAAAGACACCGCTTGTTCTAGCTGCCTTCTCCTATTAAGGGTATATAACATCTCTTATCCACCCGTAGAAGATGCAACTCCCTGCACTTAATTTATTGGGAAGAATCCAGGTTTTGACCAGAGATGAGATGTGAAAGTCAGAAAGGACTCCCTGTCAGTCTTTTGTAAGAAAGGCATATAGCATTTTGAGATCTGAAATTCCTCGTCTGATTTTGATGTGTCTACATTTGAGTTCTCTGGCAAGTAGGCATGCTTCTTACCCCCATTCTTCATATCTTTAAAAACAAACAGTAGTACACATACTAATAATTAATGCTTGCCTGTGACTACTTGATTATAGGATAGGTCTGACCCTGAATCATTTGCTTTAAATCCACTGTCTTCAAAATCTATTGCAAATTTAAATCAGTATTAAAAGGAAAAGAAAAAAGACCCTCCAGGTTCTTGAACAGAAACTCATCATTAAAAAATACGACATAGTTGTAATGGTTGCAAAAGACTTAAGCACTTTCTGAGTTACTGACAATTAACTTTTAAAGCTTATATTGTAGTGTTAAAAACCATCTTTTCGTTTATATATAGTTCAATTTGTTAATTTTGTGCTTCTTACAGCAAAAAATATATAATCGCTCTGCCTTTGTGGGTTAACAGAACCCTTGTGACTGACTACTAGTAACCATGGAAATATAAAGAGCTAGTCAGAGATCAACATCAAACTAACAGAGGTACCGAGAGACAGAAAATAGATATACGATGAATTTGCTAAACACAAGAGCCAGCTGAATCTGTACCAACTGCATTAACAACATAGAAAGCAAAGTCCACAAAGCCTTTTGAATGCCTAAAAGCATACAGCATTTACTATGGCTTCTCAATGTAAATAAAAGGAAATGCCTTTAAAGGTTAATTTTTAAAGCACTCAGTGCAACTGAACTAGTTTAAAAGCAGAACAAAAATGAGGTAAAAATGGTTACTATGTGAATAGGAACAGTAACAATATGCATTAAAAGACTAAAAAAGGCCCAGCTGAAGAAGATGTGTTTTTCTTAGACTAAGGCTGTAGTTACGGAGATTATGCAACCACTGGCCAGTGACATCTGAGTTAACTTGTGTTAGCATTATAGAGAATGTTTTCTCATCGTCTGGAGAAAGCCCCAGCTTTAACAGACATGGAAATATTTAAGACAAATGATCAGTGATGATTTATTGACCAAACTATCTGCCTTGTAATAAGGCATGCAAGTATTTAACTACTGTCTCAGTGACAGGCCAAACCCACAAAACATTGTTTGAACAGCCACAATTACAGTCCTTAAACACAGGCATTCTCTAAAAGAGACACCTTTGAAAAAAAGGAAAATACATATTCTTTGCTGTAATAAGGAAACTATGACCAACAGAGGTAGAAAAATTTTTCCAGTAATACATCTGGATAAATCACATCTACTTGGGAAATACAATTACATATATATAGTAAGAAAAATATAACATATAGGCACATTACTTACACTACACAGGTATGCTGTGACTCAAAAGAGACAAAATGTGTCTGCATGATCAGTGCTAACCTTACCCAATGTGACCAAACAGATACTTTCACTCCCAAAACCTTAACATCATTACACAAACTGATACTGACCCCTCCTTCCTTGCATTTCTTCTTCATTTTTAACTATCAGAATCAGAACTCTCTTTCAGTTCTCCTCCTGTCTTCAAGACGGTCAAACTCACCTCCAAGCCAGCAATATTTCTCCTGAAGCAAAGTAATTTACATGCCTAGATGATCGAAATGGCAATACCACACTTCTTAAAACGGGCTCAGCAGAGACTTGTACATAGGTTTTAAAATTGTGCAGTGAAGGCATATGGATCCATAAGACTTAACATCCTTAAGGAAAACCTGTTTTGCCCTTTCTTTTCTGTAGGTCCTTAAGATTCTTTATAAGATGTAAGATATGTCATCTGTACTTTCCCAGGGCCAGGAAAAGAATGATAGATTGATTTTGCAGACTTTTTATGATAAACATTATTTTCTTGTCCTCTTTGTCCATTTGTCTTTTTGTTTTCTACAGAATAAACACATAGACCCTTGGGTCAATAAATATATTGCAGATTTCTGTAAGCATGACTGTAATGACCAGGGTTGTAAACAGTTGAAACATCATTTTAATACAATTCTACTGGTAGTTATACTTAAAAAAAAAAAAAAAAAAAAAAAAAAAAAAAAAAGGTGCTTTAGACAAGAGGCTGGGAATCCCAGACACAACACATTATGATTGGGACTAATCGTGTGCCAAAAATAAAGAGATCTTCTGGGCCTATGTTAGATGAATTAATGAAATACACTTTCGCTGTTTCTCACATCTATGACCCGCTGCTTCATCATACTACCACCTGTTTTCCCCATATCCCATCATTTTAAATTTAGGATCAGGTTAATGAAATGAAAAATGAAGACACTGCTTGGACAATGTTTTCTAGCACCTTCTTGTTCATCTTACTTGAATCTTCAGTTTTGGAGCAGATGTTCAGTTAAGGGTACATTTAAACTGCATTCATTATTTTTTCCACAGACATTATTATGTCTGTGGAAATCTCCAAAGCCTGTACTTAAACTGTAACATTTTAATGATGAACCAGGATAAAATTTGTAGAAATCCCACTGTTGCATTCTTGAAACGAGTTATACAGATAAAATCCTATGCACTAAGGGTTTTCAATAAAATAGTGGTTTCTAAATGCCTAAATCATTTTTGAAATTGGAACGGGTTCTTATGCTGCTTAAACACCTTCAAAAATATTGCCTCTTTGTCTACTTTGCTGGTATAGTATCTGGCATACTAGAACCCATTCCTAATGAGAGTTACTACTGCACTATACTAATTAGTGCAATACTAGTAATATGTTAGAAATATTACACAAAAATACGGTTTATTACAAAAACCAAATGGACTCCACAGGGTTATATGAGTTATAATTTATAGCAAAATGCATTTCTAGTGTTCCAAGTGAATATTGGTTACGATTCATATTTCCATTTTGTGTGTGATGAATGATTTTTAAGTAGTATTTGGGAACGCAATAATTCAATATTCATGAGAAATACCAAATGCAAAATGCAGAAATGTTTGTACAGATGCCAAAAAATAGAAGTCTGTTTTTTTCATTAGTGGCAGAAACTTCACATCTGCTAATTAATATAATTACTGATTATCGTAAATGATTATTTGTGGCATTTTAGCCTTTTATCCTCTGAACCTCAAGCTAGTATCTAATATCACAAGGAAAAAATTAGGTGTACCACAACAGAACCCTGACAAAAAAAAAAAAAAAAAAAGCATGACAATTATTTATATTGTTATCCTGTATTTCAATGGAGAACCTTGAGAGACTAAAAATATTTTAAAAGATGCTTTGAAGCAATACCCAAAATATAGTAATATTATCCCCATTTAACTAAAAATAAACAAAAGGTCAGAAACCCAGGTCCAGAAATGTTTAAGTAAATAATTCACTTTGAAGAGAAAGGATTTAGTCTGAAGTAACTTCATGAGTCTGTGGTAGATCTCTTTTACTCTCCTTCTGTGTCCCAGGCATGAGATTGTTCTGTAACTTTTAGCACGGATAATGAATATTTGCTCAGTAAATAGGTCTGTACTACTACAACACAAGAGTAGCCTAATTGTGCATTGACAAGCTAGGAACACTGGCAATACGTTAGCTCTTTTGTGGACTGCATTTCATTACTCACTAATAACTTGATCTGCATACTTACAGATACTGTCTTCAGCTTGAACAACAGCTTTCAGTTCACAACACAACACATAAAAACCTGAAAAAAAAAAAACACAAAAGAACTTCTCTTTCTTTCATCCAAAGACCTGATCCAAAGATCACTTAGAAGATCATTTGAAAGACTTAATGAGCTGTAGATCAGATCTGTAAAAAGCAGACATTCAATTCATGATTTCAGCAAAGTGTATGTTGTAATGAGTATATTTATCCACCCTCACTAACCTTTTCATGCTCGGCATTTATATGTGCAGTATACACTATTATTTTTTTCATAAAGATTTTGAAGTCATGTAACCAACTGCTGATATTAAACCGTAAACAATATGTTAGGGAACAGCCATTAAAAACTGGAGTAAAAAGAGCCTGTTGAAACTGTACTTAGAGTAGTTATATTGTATTTAAGTAAAATTATACTACAGATGGTATAGGTCCTATTTATGCATTTTCCAAGACAAAATTAAAAGAATTATGTAGGAAAAACTGTATGCTACTTTATACCATCAACATAATTAAGTGTGACACAACGTAAGTATTATGGGAGCAAACCCAAGGAAATTCAAAATAATTGGCTACCCCAATCTACAACTTCCAACTTGAAGCTTTAATTAATTAAAAGATCAAATTGAAAACAACAGTAGAAAAGCACATACCTAAAAGAATTATAATTCTCTTAAAAAAGTCAGAGAAGACTTTTAGGACAGAATTTCTCTTCATAGAAGGAAAAGAGTTCTAGGAACCTTACCAACTTTGACAGAGGCAGGCTCAGCTTGGTTCAGCTCTCTGACCCAGACAGCCTGCAGCAGGAGTATATACATGTGAAGAATCCCTGTATAGATTTTATTTTGTTGGGTGTTGCAAGTTGGTCTGTCATTAAGTTGTTAGAGTCCCCTGTAATCTCATGCATTGCTTCTCAATCTCTGATCCAAGCACTGGTCTGTAGGATACCTGAAGATAATACAAACCTATTAAATAAATATAGACAACTTTCCATACATTCGAGCAAACAAAGAAATGGGGGTCATAAAAATAGTAAATGAATATGCAGAGTACCCCAAATTTCATTAGCTGTATGCAAAAATCATTGAAATAATACTGGACAAGAAGTGCAATTGATCAATGGCATTTTCTGATGGAAAAAAAAAAAAAGGCAGCTTTTCATTTGTTTACTAATATGTGTTGAATTACATATCCTGGAGAAACTCCTGTAGAACTCAGAGCAAGCCATAACCATCTGCTTATATTCTACCACCTACACTGCTCTGGGCCTATGAGCTAGACTCAGCCCCTTGCTTATCTGGCAACATGAACAGTTTAGTCCTGTTCCCTCTACTCACTTTGACTGACCCTATGTTCAAGCTGCATTATTACACTTCCAAAAATCTTCAACAGGACTCATTTAAGAACAGTATGAATATTATACAGACTAATAATCCTCCTACTCCCTTCTTTGCTTGTCTCCAAACACTTGTTCATGGATGAGTGGATAGGTCTTTGCCATGTCTAGGATGAATAGTGTAACAGGTCACTTTCACACTCTTTCTGATCCCAGTGTTGAAGAACATCTCTTTGCTCTTCATTCTCTGAGAACTAGTGTTTTTCTCAGAAATTAAAAGAAAAAATAATTGTTTGCAAAGAATAAAAAAATAATTTCTATCAGTAGAAATAATTCTGTAGAAGCTTTTCAGGTTCATTTTCAGGTTCATGGCCAGATATGCAAATATAAACACTCGATAGATTTCAAAGAAGCGCAGTATACAATAACAGTCAAAATTTATGCCACTCCCAGTGACGTGCACATAATTACTGATCATGTTTCTGAAGTCATTGAACTGGATGGGGAGAGGGTGGGACCGGCACCAGATGTGGTACCTTTGCTTCAAGTACAAATTTACTGCAACACGATAAAGTCAAGATGTATCTCTGGAAAGACTCATGGCAAGCTTCATTTCATATGACTTGCAGGCTCAGAAGCACATACTACGCATAGTAAAAAGCAGGCTGGAACTCTGGGCTCCCTCTTCAAGATCAGTAAGTCCAGATTGTTCTAGTTCTTCAGTTTGGGTAACTTCAGGAGAAACAAGTGGCCGATGCAAGTCCTGGGAACAGGTATCTTTAGCCTCTGTCATCACTGTTTTGTCATTTTTTTAGACATGATTGGGATTTAACATCCACAAAAACTTACTTCCCTCTACATGAACGGATAGATGAAGTTCTAGAATTTTATGGGAATTTGCAAGCTACTTGTTTAATTGCTGGATTCTGGGATTAGGTTGCAGCTTGGCATCCATTTCATATGTATGCAGTTTAAATATTTCCAAGTGGATCTAAATGATCTATGTAGCTTGTTTTGTATATAATTAATATATACAGTCTTCTCTGTTATTTATGCTAGTCACTGGAATTTATCCCCAACATACGTTACTATGGATTCATTTTGGTTGCCTTTTTCAGGCACTGAAATGCCACATCCATTCTATGGCATACACTGGGTATAGATACATAGATATACATAGATATAAATATAGATATAGATATAGATCACATCACATCATAGCAAAACATTACTATGGACTAACATTAATGCTGCTGATACACTGACTTTTATTTTAACATGAAATGGACAGAAAATGTAGGTGAGAAAAGACAACACACTAAGATGGAACGTGAGTGACTGAGCACAACTATGAGAACAGTTTTTAAAAGATTATGTTAAGTATCCTTTAGATTGTAAAGATGCTAGCTACTGTACAATTCTAATGTGCCAGCTGCTGTCCAAATAGATCACAGAATGAAAGTCCCTATGCTGAGCAGGGCTTAAAATAGAGCAGCTGATGAGTAAGATAGTATCTCTTACATAAACTTCACATTTCACGCACTAAAACTTTGCTTTGTCAAATATTACCAGGGTTGCTATTCACCATGAAAAATCTGCAGCAGAACAAAAGTACCAAATTGTTTGACTTTTCAGTCTTTCAAATGCAGTTGTTGTTTTCAGGCCACGCTCAGAAACTCCCTTCTAGTCTGCTTTGTGATTCATGTGTTTGGCTGAATAACTCCTGGAACTCAGAACAAGAGGGAAACCTTCCCTAAGTGCTTCCTGTCTTTCCACATAAACTAATAACAACATGGAGTCCTCCCAGCTTTCCAATTTACAGCACACCAGGCACACCTACAGTTGATATACCAATAAGCCTCAGAAATTGCTTTTGCTCTCTTTTTAAAATAGCATATATCTTCTCTGGCAACAAAAAGGCTGTTTCTCTAACATTATTATGTAGCAATGTAATATTAATAGACAACTTAATTAACATTTATCTGTAAACAATGGAGAAATCAAAGCTCACTGTGAACATAAAAGATGCATCGCTTTTTTGCTTTAAAAAACAGTCCCTAGTCTACAGCTAATCACTACTTCAAAAGCATGTTACCTTAAAACACTGTCAGGAGTACAGACACATGTAACGTTGAGGGGAAGTACAACCTATGACATGCTTAAACTTATAGGCCTTACTCCAAATGCCTAGTGGAATCAGTGTGAAATCAGTGTCGAGTTCTGACTGTGTAACTATTAATAATGTCAGAATAAAGTCTAGTATATTTACAAGATCAAAGGCCAAAAAAATCACTCTCTCACTGTCATATTACAACCTGTCAATATGGAAATCCTAAAGGAATGGATTCAAATTACACCATCCTCTAATAAAACTGTGGATTGTTAAGTGATCTGCTTTTATTGGTTTTATGAGCACTAAATGAAAATAGAACCAAGCCCCTAGTTTTTAAATATTTCATAGCTTCTTTTCAGAATATGTGTTGCAAGCACCATGTTTTCCCTGTATTTGGAAAACAGCTAAAACTTTTTGTTTTGTTCAGTGATATGAAAAAATAACCAGAGATGCTGAGTGGATTACCAAACTCTTTAGAAGGCTGTCAACGTGGTACTCCAGTTGTAATTGTGGCTTTGCATCTGACTTAGTATGTGGGTGTAACCCTGGCCAACTCATTTAATCTCCAGGCCTGTTTTTCCAATCTGTAAAAGGTGGGTTATTATACACTTTTAGGTAATACAGTCTGTGACTGTTAATTAGTTAAAAAAAAAAAAAAAGAAGACTCTTCAAATATATAAATGACATTTACAATTCCAGCTATCCCTTTCTCTTCAACTGGCTTTGCTTATTTATCCTTTAAACAATCAAATCAAGGTTCGTTGAAAAGTGTTCTATGTTCAGTTCATTATTAAAAGGAAAAGTCTTCTTGTTGTTCTTGTTGATTCTTATCCTCATTTTGAGTCAAAGCTGTAGATGTACTGCCTTGCTGTGGCTATTCTGTGAAATTTAGCTTACACATTTGGTAGATTTTTCTACTCTTAAACGAAAGTTTATTCCAATAATAAATTAGGGTTTACCCTACCACAGTGGAGTGTTGTTACTGTCCTGAAATGCAGCAACTAATGCCTAACAGATTTTTCCAATGTTCCAAGAGAAAGATTATCCTTCTCGTACCACTGTTCAAATGAAGCTGCCACCATTCTTGTAAGGATGCAAGATGTATGGAGAAAAAAAAAAGCTATAAAAGGTATAGCTTTCCTTGCTAGTAAGAAAGGAGCAGATTAGTCTTATTCAAAGATGCAGCTGCCAATGGACCATAAAAGAATTGTAACATCTTCTCCCAAGAAAAGACAGTAAAATGCCACCCTGGGTCTTAATGTCCTCAATAAATCATGAAGAAATGCAGCCAGAAATTTCAAGGGTGTCTTTGGTTTAATTCTCTTTCAACAAAATATCTGCTAGAAATTTTTCTTTTTTGGTGGGGAGGCAAGAATCTTATACCAGCTACCTCTAGGTTTATAAACAATGTGTAAAAGAGAGAAAGTAATATGGTATTGAATCAAAATTACTACAAGAATGGTTAGAGACTTTTTATTTATTAACAAAAATGGTAAATAAAACTTCAGTAAATATTTTGATAACATTTCAGAAAAAAAGCAAAGAAAAAGTAGGAAGAAAAGTCCCTGATGGAAAAATACTGTTATTTGAAAAGGCTGTCTTTCTATAGCCTTTAAGATTTTTAATTTAAAATATTTTATTCACTGAATTTTTTAACTTATTTAGAATTTGCTATCTCTCCTTCAGTTCAGACACTTCCAGACTCTGAAATACTAGTTAAATTCCATATATTTTTAATGCAGTAAAAACTCTGAAAGTGCGTTGACCTCCATTAAGTTTGAATCCAGATAAAGACACAAATTCTTCTTCCTGAGCCTTCCATAAAGATTGAACAGATATTGCAGAGAAGTATTTAGAATTTCTTAACTCTCTGGCCTTGACCTCATTTTCCTCATTAGATCTTCTTCCTGTTC
Source organism: Anseranas semipalmata (assembly GCA_013399115.1). Lineage (NCBI taxonomy): Eukaryota > Metazoa > Chordata > Aves > Anseriformes > Anseranatidae > Anseranas > Anseranas semipalmata. Next base: position 418,976 of record VXAA01002535.1, on the reverse strand, counting down.
CTGTTATGCTGCCAGATATTGGATTGCCAACTCATGTGAGTTCCTATCGAGTCTCAGAATATTAATTGGTGTTCTTAGAGACCCTGGAGCTGAAATCAATAGATTGTATAATAACTTTATTTCTTTTATTTTTTTTTTCTGAAATAAGTTTCTACCTTCTGAAATTATTACAAAGGTTGTAAGGATGAAGAATGGATTTTTAAAAGTTCAGAAGGTAGTAGGCATGTGAAAAAATCAACATTTATTGCTTTATATTTAGTCTTATGATTTTTAATGCTCAAATGTGGAAATATTGTGGTAGGAGTTAAGTATACACTTTAAATTGGCAAGCGTTTCTACAAACAAAAGCAGAAAAATATAATGTTTGCCTGGCTTGTGTGTTGTAATTTCTCAAGAACTTGAAGAACTGTGAAAGGAATGAGTAAGCAATAGCACATTGAGACAAAACTTTTATCTTAAGGAAGTTTGCGCCAGCCACACATGAGCTGTGACAAACTATAATAAATAGAACATCACTGTGAGGGTTTTTTTTTTCACATCAGTCTGCAAAACAGTACCAAGCTCATAACTGGGTTGAGCATGTCACCAGCTTTGTGCAACAGGGTGGGAAATACGGCTCTTTCTGGGTTTTGTAAAGTATAGACAGAACTTCTGTTCAGGTATTCAGGTTACTTAGTCTTGCAAACTTTCTATGAGCTATAGATACTCCTTCTTGCTGCAGGTAAAATCATAACTTGTATGTGATAGTAAATTTCCAAGAGTCAAACTGAGGAAGAGATTGGATAGAAGGGTAAGTCAGGCAAGTTAATATTGCATATCAGAAAACCTATAAGCAAAAAGCAGGCGTTTAAAATGTAACGCAGCTGGATCCACAATTAGGTGCTAATAAATATAGCATATCTTGGACATATTTTGGAAGACATTAAAAAATAAACATGTAAAATAATATCTACAAAATATATTACAAAAACCCATGCTCCAAAGACTCGGAGATGTTTTTTCCTATATCTCTAATTGGGGTCATGAATCATGGTTCAGAGAAAACATAACTAAAACATCAAAGAAATAATTTGGCAGGTTGCTTCTGAACTTTTAAAGTCTGTTGTTATTCCAGAGATATATCAGCAAAACAAGCTAGCATGATTTGGGTTATCATTTGAGAAAGTAGACTCCTTTTTGTGCACATAACTGGATATTTAGAAAAAAATAATGAATATTTTCAGATTCTAAAATGAAACGACTGATACATAGCTTTGTTATACCTTAGGTAGGCTGCATTTAATGAAGAACATACCCCTTACTCTTCTTGATACAAAGTCAAAAGTCTAAGACTAGGAAAGCGGTTATTGTAGTATTCAAATATGAATAGAGAAAAGCAATAAGTTGGAACACAGGTAGTCATTCCTATCAATAATCAAAATTTTCACTACAATCACCACATAGCAGACTCTCCTCCTGTTTCTACATCATAAAATTAAGCCAGATATGAGTCCAAGTTCTGGCGTGTAAACAGGTTGTAGCCATTCATGCTTATATAGTTAAGGAGGCAGCTAAATTTCTGATTCAGGTGTAATTTACTACCTTCTCTAAAAATAACATAAATTCTGAAAATTAATGAGGTCAGAGTTGACTGGATGAGGAAACGCTTCTGCTATTGAAACAGAACTGCCTGTGCATCGTGCCCTGGGCAGAGCATGCAACAGAGCTGGTCTTTCTAGCAGGTTCCACAATTTGTGGTATCATCTCAGTGTCAAGTGCTCCTTCAAGAATTACCCTTTAAGGAAAAAAATACACTACCTGTGCTCAAGCCTTACCTCTTCTATCTGCTTTTTGTGTTTATAAACGCATGGCTGCACACGTGGTGATGCAAACTCTTTCCTGGTGATAGTAGTGGAACTCAGATCTCATTAAGCTTCAAATTGTGATTTCTTAGTTCTTCAGTGACAAACTTCACACCCTTAAAATTTTAAAGGTATAATAGTTATCTATAAAATGCCTTATTGACCTCCAGAGATAAATTCCGTGCATTGAACTTGAAAATAAAATCTATTTTAAAGAAAGTAGCAGAATAGTATTGGTATATATCATCATATGCCAAAAACCAGAATTTGATTAACCAGATGCTGTTATTTCCTTTAACATCTCACGAATAGAAACTACAGTATAAAAACAATTCAAAACAATCATTTACTGGGAAATATGACGTATGGCCTGCTAAGTTGCTTTTCTACAGAAATAACTAAAGATCATTACTCTTGGCATCATTCCCTACAGCAGTCACTGGGCTCATTAAAGCAGACAGTATGTGACTGAATGCATAAGGAAGATCATTTCTACAGGTGGGTAGAAACAACGATGAAAACTACGATGACTTGTGAGAAAAAAGTAGTCAAGGAGATTTCTCCACCTCCATAACTTCTGTGCACTGAAACAAATCAAAGCAGTAAAATGGCTGCTGAAACGAGATGCATTTTCTTCTTTTTCTCTCATGGTGTACATTTTCATCTAGCTAATATATTTCATTTACAGTGTAAATGCAGTAGGGTTGTTCATTGAGCAGGAATATCCTGACCATGAATAGGAAGGTTGCATCCAGCAGGGGCCACTTGTTGCCTGTGTTTAGTCCCAATTCAATTAAGTGGAAACCAAACCTTAATACTGTGATAGGATGAATTCACATTCTGTGATAGTGGATTGGAATAACCACTGCTGCGCTGTGATGTGATAATACTGCAATCCAGGCTTCTGTGGTGACGTTATTTTAGTAAATGTAAAACAAACATCTGTGGCGTGGCATCACAGGACAGGAAATGTTAAGACAATTACAATGTGGCAATGATAATCTGATGCAGCAACAATACAACCACATTTGGACGGTGTTTGCATTTGAAAGCAGCTACACTGTGATTATGTTCTTGCAACACATCCCTCTACGTGCCAGCGGTGTTGCATGGATTATCTGAATTCAGACTATAAAAAGGTGCAGGAGATGGCTGTACTGTGTTCTATCACTGACCTTTTTCACGCGCTTAATAAAATTACTGTCGCTGACAGCACCAGCTCTACACGGTCACACTGGGAGACGAGGCAGCACGCGTGGCAGTGAAGCTGGTGGCCGCACCACGCGTG
>VXAA01002535.1:382722-414627 GCA_013399115.1 Anseranas semipalmata | reverse complement strand
GGGCAGCTGCCGCTGCCGCTGCTCGCCCCGGTCCCGAGGGCGGTGCTGCGGCCGGGGTGCTGCGGCCGGGGTGCTGCGGCCCGTGCCTCCCCGGCTGGGCGGCGGGAGGGAGGATGGGAGGGAGGAAGGGGCCAAGCCGGGGCTCTGGGGGCTCAGCGGGGGCACGGCTGGGCTCGTCCCTCCTCCCGCTTTGGGGTGGCCGCCGCGGGGCGTGGGGCAGAGGCGAGGCGCCGAGCGGGGCTGTCGGTGCCCCTGGCCCTCCAGCGGCCCGAGGAGCGTGCGTATTGAGCCCTCGAGTGATGGTGGGACTTGGAAATTTGTATGGGCTGTGACAGTTGCGGGGAGGCCAGTCCTACCTGCGGACAGCTGGAGCCAACCAGCCAGCCCCACAGCAGCTACCGCCTCTCCGTGGGAGCTGGGTGTTTTCTGGTGAATTCGGGTCCTGAGGCAGCCCTGCCTGCTGCTGCTACTTCTCATGCTGTTTGTGGCAGCTCTACGTGTACCTTTGCTCTCAGCGTGAGTATGAGTGCTTTTCTCTGACAGTGAATGTAGAATATGGGGAACACTGAGGTGGCATCCTGAGATCAGGATTTTGTGTATTTTTATTATTTTATTTTATTAATTTATTTATTTATTGTGTGAGGGAATCAGTTTGTATTTTTAATGGCCGAGGTTTCTGTTACTCCAGTGCCTCAATTATGACAGTTCTGGAAAGATTTTAGTACTCAAAAATAACGGTGAAGAAACAAGTGGGTGTGTTTGCTTGCTTTTGAAGCAAATATGCTCCTAGTGATTTTTCAGATATTGCTTAGTATCTGAGGTAGAAAGAGTCAACTGCTGATAGCGATCATCTTTTTAAATGATTTTTGATCTAATCTCTTTGCAAAATTCATTCAGGCTGTAGGTAGAAATTTCAAGACCTTGGTCTTTGAACATTCAGAATGAAACTTCTGGGGAATAGCTGATAATACACAGGCTGCAGCTAGTTTGTAGGGGAAAAAGGAAGGTTGTTTGTTTGAACTGTTAGTACTGGCTGACTCAGTACATGGTCTTGCAGAAGGCTGAAGTTAAACTCTGCCCCCACAAGAATGCAGATTTTGTATGCTCTAGGAATATGCACATGTAAATAGCTATTTGAACTGTCAGAAACTGTAGACCTCTCATCTGAATATTTTAAACTATATTTGCCTATTAAGGGGAGAACCTTTACTACTTCTGAGCTTTGTGGGTTTGTACTCCTCCTGACCATTCATGATTTTATGTCTACATGTGGAAATGGACTGTAAAATAACAATAAAATATCGTGGTTAGAGATTGACCTGCTGTTTCATCCCATATTCTCTTTTACGCTGCGCATTTCCATTGTCTGTCCGCATGACAGTTGTGCTGGATGCTGCCATGTAGACTTGAGGTCTGTAAGAGGAGTACATCTGGAGACTGCCTAGACAAGACGGAAGGAAGTACCGTGGGAAGCTAAGGATAGCTGCTTTGGTTTGATCTTCCCTACAAGGCCCCTCGGGGTGAGACAGGGGTGTCCGTAAACTACCTTAGCTGTAGCTGGAATTCTGCAAAGCCAGAGCTTAAGTTAGGGCCTGCTGCCAAGGCACTGCCACCACCAGCCACCAAGAAACCTGCTGTATTTGAGGACCATTGCTAAGGGTGTATCAGGAAGGTGATGTTCGTATGGGGACCTTATTGGAGATTTTTTTTCCTCCAAATACCTGCTCTCAAAGATTCTTTTGGAAAACCAGGAATAGGAACAAATGAGCATTCATTGGATTTACTTGGCAGAGCTTAGTTGCATACAGTTCCTTAACACTATCCAAGACTATGATGACAAAGCTGAGACCTAATGTGATAGCTGAAGCCTGCGTGCTGCAGATGAATAAGACCGTTTTTAAAGGCAAATTGCTATCAAGCACACTGGAAACAGATAGAGACATGTAAGTTAATTAATTTAGATGAATACTCTTTTCATGCTCAACTTCAATATTTCGTTTCAACACAGAGCGAGTTGTCTGTGTGCTAACGCTTTGACAGGAGGTACAGGAAAACCTGAAGGAATACGTAGTTGTTAGGTCAAGCAAGTTGAATTTGATGGATCCTATAGCGCCTTTTGTTTTTTTGTAGTTCTGTAACTTGTACACTTTTCACTTTTATCATCAGTTTTGGCCGTAGTATGCTTTTGAAAGAGGGCAGAAAAAAAGTAAAAAGCAGCTAGCTATATCTCCAAGTATTAGAAAGTTTAAACTTCTCTGAAAAGTTAATTTTCTTCAACAGAAAATGTGTAAAGGCATATGCAAATGATTGCAAAGAGAAGCCCAAAATAAATACATATTTTTAAGCTTGTGTAGCTTCCTTGTTCTCAGTAAGTTTACAGAAAGCAAAGAATACTTAAGATTTCTCTATTTAATATCTCAGACGTGGTTGGAAACTTTCACTTTGGCTGTCATCATACTTGGAAGACTTCTGACCAGAATAATTGGTTTAGATTAATGTAATAACTGAGATGATAATGAGCAAACTCAGCAACAACTTTTACGGCTAGTTGTTGAAATCTCTGATCATTCTGTAGAAGTTAGGGTCTATGTTTTGGAGGTGCTTGAAGAAGCAAATAAGGTGTTTTTTGGCTCTTTCAAAAGCGCGGAAGAAGCTTTCAGCCTGGGTCTTGCTGTGGGTTTTAGGTAGCGGGCTGAAAACATAGAGCAGGGGAATATTCTTCTTGTTGTGTTCATGCACACACTTATCTGTGGTTGTCTTGAATTGTAATTGTAAACGTGTTCTATGCTTAGTTAGATCAAATGCAAGGTGGTCACTTGTGTGGTTTAAACAACAACAGAACAAACCCAGAAATCTCTTAGACGGCTTTTGCGTATTCCTATAGTGTTAAGTAGGTAAAACCCAAAACACTGAAACAGAACACAAAATGACGCACTTAACAAAATGAAAATGCTTTTGCTTTAAAGAGTTAGTGTACTGAGTTATTTAGAAAGCCAATTTAAGTGTTGTTTGGAGATTTTTTTTATTTATTTTGTGGGTGGGAGGAAGAGATCCCAGTTGTGATTATCAATTTGTTTTCATTTGTAGTTAATCACTTTGAATATTGTCAAATAACCTGTGGCTTATATTTAATGGGATTTCATATTGAATGGGGTGGATGTCAAGGTGGATAGCTCACTACCATGAGCTGCATATTGCACCTGCATTTTTTACCTCAATTCATTGGAAAAATGCAGTAAGGCTACTTATCCAAGGCCCAGACTTCATCTCCTTGGAAACCTGATCTTTCACCAGATGTTGAGAAATGTAATTTCTTTTTTAATCCATTCTGCAGAAGAACACAGATCAAAACAGCATCTTCTGGCTTTGGTAGTCTGGAATATTCATTAACTAAAAAAATAGTCTGACATTTCAGTCTTTGTCCCAAAGAAGATCAATGATTTCTGTTGCATTCGATATTACTTCTAAATTATTTTAGCTGTTACTAAAATTCCTATAATGTTTGTGTAGTTTAATTCAATTCAAGAACTGGCTGATAATGTCCTCTTTGTGTGTGCAGTGAAGGACTGCCCATGTTCCCTACCCCTTCTGTGCCTGCAAGGATTCACCTTTCGTCTCTCTGTTCAGATCATCTTTTCTCCCTTGCAGCTGCAAAAAGATATTTCTTAGCCAACGCGTACAGAATTTGTAACCTTTTCAGTCTCCTGCCATTTGAGAAGCTGTTATTCAATGTCTCTGATGTCAGACACTTCTAGGTCAGCTGCTGGTGTCAGAACAACTTGTGACCCTGAGCTGAAGCCATGCTGTGGTTTTGTAGGTTGGTCTTCTGCAGGAATGGTGCCAGTAGGCTACTTATAGAGCAAGAAATATCACTGGCAGGATTTGGAATGGTGAAATAACATGCCACATCTCTTGTGGTGCAAGATGTTGGTATCCTCTACTAACTTAAAAAGAAGCCCATTCATATGAATGTAAGCGGTTGAGGAAGATGGTTGTAGTTTTCATGTTTGTTTTGACAGTGTTTTTCCTACAAATATCAGTAGGCTTTTATTTTCCACAGATACAAGGCAATTTAGCAGCACCTTGTGTAAAGGAAAGAGCAAACATATTGCTAAATCCTTAACGGTCCTTTCTTGGTGTGGCTGTGATGGAAATACATCTCCCAGTGAGCAGTTGCTGTAACACTGGGGAGGGTATGTTTGGCAGTTCATAAGCAGTGTGCATTGGCATCGTGTCTCTCAAATCACTTTGATAGGAAGGCATTTTATAGTAAGTCATATACACTGATGCACTTGCAGCTGTTTGCCTTAATTCTTGTGTCAGATGAAAATATGTTAATGGAATCCATGTATTTTAAAGATTGTACGTGGTGCCAATAAAGAGTACCCAGAAAACTCTGAAGTTAGTTTTACCCGTTTAGGATCGGTGTAGGTTTTGAGGCAGAATGAAATAAAATTATCAGAAAACTCAGAAATTGGTGTTATTTTTGATCTGAAGTGCTCTTTACCTTGGAAGCTTCCATCTAGGTGGCTTTGCCTTTTCAAGTCTGTCTAACATAAGACCAACAAGATCAGAAGGAATTTGGTAGAAACTGCTAAATAGCGCTGTACTGCAGAATAGTAAAGGGTGGAGTGTGAACTGAGGAGGAAAAGTTACATCATAGAAAAAATCAGGAGAAAACAAACTTAATATACTTTGATTTTCACTTATTTTGAAGATTTTTTTTTCTGTCTTTAGAACTGATTAATGTTTCCTTGAATTGGTTTGTTTCTTCTTGGATTGTTATGAATGGATTTCTTTTTGTTATATATGGATTTTTCATGGAGTCTTATGAAATTCAGGACTTCTCTTCCAATTTGAAGCAAAAATATTTATTAAAAAGTAATAAAAGTTTTATTCTTTGTGTTGCATCTATGCGTTGTAGTTGTCTTGAGAGTGAAGCAGAACGGCTTTGGCTCAAGTCCTACTTTTATTTTTGCCCTTCATTCAAGGACCTCTGGTAACTATATTTTAAATCCCCCTGAGATCTGGGCTTTGTGTTGCAGTTTGGCTATCGGTATATTAGCTTTAGTATAACCTTTTTAAGTACTATTAATTTTGCCCATAGACTTGAACAGTCTATTCATCTTTCAGGCGTAAAATCTGGGGTCCAGAGTATATTGCAAAAAAAGAAAGATGTTAGTCTTTGAGGTTTATGTTAGAATGTGTTCTTTGACCTTGTCTTGCCAGTGTTGGGTTTTTCGGTTTGCAGTTTTAGAATCGTTGACTGAGAAACAGGAAGCCTCTCTATTCCTCTGTTGCCTTTCCCAATGTGTTTTGTTGCCAAGCCATTTCATGTAGTCCTTGCATTTGGGTTTACAAATTGGCTTGTTATAGGTGAAATGAATTCAGTGAGTTTAAAAAAAAAAAAAAAAAGTCAATATAAACACTGTGCTTTCAACGTATTTAAGAACATTTTTGTGTTATACTCAGGATTTGTCCCAAATTCAGAAATTAAGAAAATTACTTAAGCTTAACCTTAGAAGGCTCTGGTATTTACATTATTATTTTTTTCTTAACACTCTTATAAAGCCTTAGAACAGTAGGCAAACTGCTGTCCTGGAGTAACATTATACTGTAGTTTTAATCTATACCCAGCTTATTATGGCTTTGTACGTTTTGAAAAACATTCATCACTTAGATTTTAAAAACTAAGTGAAGTTTTATGATGTTAGATGCTGTCAAAAATTGCAGTTACAGAACTTTTATTTCAATTAACAGTTTTTGAATAGCATTTAATTTCTAGTGATGCAAAATTAGGAAATTTTAAATGATTTGCATTACAACACTTCATTCTCACAGTGCCATTTTTAGTGAAAAATCGTGTGAGAAGTATGTGTGTGTAGGAGTAGTGCATTAGCTTGGAAGATTTTTATTACAAATAGTGTAGTTTCTCCTATTTTTTCAAGTTTCTCCTGTTTCTCTTTTTTGAAAATATTCTTTTGAAGCAATGACCAAACTAGCCACTGAATATTACAGTTTGTTTATAGAAACCTTACAAGTGAGTTCAATGATTTCTTAGAGGTACTTGTCACATAAAAACATTAGACTTGCTGGAAGTGCTCTTCTAGTAGGCAATTAAAGAATAATCTGTTCAGCGGGCACTGTTTTCAAATGCTTGACTGGCAGTTTGGGTCCAAATTCTAGAAGTTATTTGTATTTTAGAAATACAAGGCTAACAATGGAATATTCCTATTTTTAATAGAAAGAGAGAAATAAGAGAAGATGAATTCACACTGGTTTGAGTTTATGCTGGAATTTTCAGTTTCATCTGTGATAGAAATCCTGGGGCTTTTGTACATTTATTTATTTATTTTCCCATCTGAGACATGTGCAGCTCAGTCAGCTTGTCTGGCCAGGGAACAGTTCAAAGAAAGATGAATATTTCCCTATTATAGCATTTAAAAATCTAGTTCAGTCTGATAAGACATCCCCCCTGGCAATAAAGAGTTCTTAATTACTGCATTTGGCATTATTTGTTGAGTGAAGTAATTCCTGGCCTAATTTATCTGACTTTATCCTGAGATGCTTCCATGGCAAATGCCCGTGTTATTTTCCTAGTTGGAGTAGCTCTTTATTCATCTTGCTCTAACGCTGTTGTCATCATCAAGCATCAGAAGATGAGAAAAAAAAATAGAGGAGACCTTTACAACAGTTGGCTTTTGCAGTCTACCAGCACTCGGCCTGCTCCAATTCAGATGAGTAAAGTCACGTTCGTCAAGTGGAAGTCTTGATTTAGTTGACGTGTTCAACATGTCATATAAAACAGCTACGTCAGCTTCTGCCTTCCCAGATTAATTCTAGTGCATGTTGGAATCTTTTAGGAAATGGTGTCTGGATATAAAATCCATCAAAAGAAATCCAAGGTATAAAAGAGATTCTAAACAATGTATGAAGTAGAAACTGATGTTCAGCATTCCCATTCCTGGTAGAGATTATCACCTTACCAGCTCAGAGCAAATTTCAGCAATTGTATATGGCTGTAGCCAGCACATGAGTTTTCTAACTATGTCCCTTATATATATATATATGTTTCCCCCGAGAACTCTGGTGTGACAGATTAATTTTTTGGAATCTTTCAAGGAGCTGTGTGGGAAATGCCGCTGTTCAGGGCAGTATCACCAGGGCTGTGCTCAGGTACTTGGATGGAACAAAAAGTAAAAAGCCATGGCCAGAAAGAGCTCTGTGCTTTTGGTGCCTCACAGTTTGTCCTGTAGGGACACATGGATCCTTTGCAACATCCATAGACAACTGGGTGTACTTGGACAGTAATTTTGATGATCATCTGAACTGGATTGCTGCTGACTAAGTAGCTCCTATCAACACCCCAACTCCTCCCCTGGCTAACCATTTCTATCCTTGTATTCTGTCCGTCTGCTCTGTGCTGGCACGTGTTTGAGCAAGCATAGTGAATGGGGGAATCTGATTTGGCTCACAGATAACTCCCCACCCCAGATTGATTTGAGATTGCTCACTTCATTGATACAATACAACTTGTGGCTTCAGAAACATTTGTGGTTTTGTAGGTTAGGAAACAGCATGGTTCACGAAATGAGTAGACCTGAAGGAGAGGTAGGAGAGGCAGTGAGTGTGAAGAATGCTGTTTTAAGTATGTTACACTGCAACCTTGGTGTGAAAGAAGAGGATCTATGACAGAATATTTTTGCATTAGGCTGTGTTGGTTCATTTATTCCATGAAATGGAATACATTACAAAAAATAAAATCTGGTTTTGATACTGATAGCTAGGAGCCAGAAAAATAAATAACTTTTTACTTTTATCTCTGGTGCTAGACAGTGGAGCTTTACACTATTTATTCTGCCATTTTTTAAAATTATTTTTGTAATGAGAAATAGTAACTCAGCTAGACCTCTGACTGTTTTCCCTTTCCCCTTACTGGCCCTTGTGCTTCTGGGTTTCCAGATGAACAAATATAGAAGCATTTCAGATATACAAATCTCTCAGGAGCTCATTCACTACGATCACTTGACTCTACCGGTGCTGAGTACTCACAAGTCCAAGTTGTTGTCAAACTGGTAATTTATTTAAAAATGGCAGAGACCCAGCAATGTCTACAGTTAGGCTTGCCAGGAAATCTGGAGGAAATGGTATATAGGAAGGATACTAAAACGAAGATGATTTTCTTTTCCACCAAGATGATACATGATTTGAGCTTCAGTACACAAATTGCATACACCTCTGCTCCCCTTGGGGATGGGGAGCTGTCTGCCTTTACAAAAAAATCTTGGGTTGCCGTTTAAGAATGATTCTCTAACTTGGCGTAGATCTCATCTTGCTGTCAGTTCGTCTACAAGCTCTGTTTTCTGGAAGCAACACTCTCTAAAACCTACTCAGGCTTCCATTTAGAGAAATATTGTTCATGATGTAATTATGAAATAGCCCTTTAGGAGAATTGTTGTTGTGTTCAATGACATGAAAACCTGTTTTCTGTAGGGCTGTGATGTACACTTTTTAAAAACAGATTTTCTAAAATTTTTGAACTTAATGGAAAATAAGAAAAGCTTTTAAGTTAGCAGATAATGGGATAGTCTGTGCCTGCTACTTAAAATGAATTAATGACTATTTTTTTTCCTAGTGTATATGAACACTAGTAAGGACCAAATAGTTGAACATATCAGAAAGAAGCAGGACCAAAATAATCCTCCATTCAACAAAAAAGCAAGGGAAAAGTGCCTATTGGTATCTCATTAGAGACCAAGTTAATGTTGAAGAATATTGAAGACCTGTCTCTGGGTGAACTGATCATTATCCAACCTTACAAGACTTCAGAGGTTCCCTTAAATGCTTAAGTTAGTCTAGAAGAGTTTGAGGCAAAATAAATGTGCCTTTTAGAACAGGATTTGCTCAGGCAAGTACTTGAGCCTCCATGGTTTCATTCATGGCGTGCTGTGGAACTTGTCTAATCTAATTCTTTTGGCACACCTTTCAGATACATGTTTTTTGTTTTTTAAAACAAATATTCTGTCTGTTACCTGACTCGTCTTCCTCTTTTAGGATATTTCTGTGGCTTGCTAATTCTCTCTAGCCCGAAAACATACTGGAATGATGGTGTCCCCTGATAAACCTGGACAAGTACTGGTTTCTGTTATTTGTGAGTGAAAACCATTCTTCCATTTTTCTGCTGACTTTTGTTTGGTGACTTCAGAAAGCCTGGTAACTGGTCTCTTAACAGGTCTTTGATTATATTTAAACATACAGATATATATGTTCTCCCCTGGAAGCTGCCTGTGTGTGGTTTCTTCTTACTCTTTTCTCTCAGTTCTGTAAGTGCTCTGTTTGCTTTTTTTGTTGTATGTTTTGTGGTGATGTTTTGGAATGATGGTGTGCTGGCAGCCGGGGCAGAGAATAACACTGGTGCGAGTTCTCAGAGGTGCCTGTAGAAGAGGCTGGCAAAGGGTTTCAGAGAAGTCCAGGAAGCAGAAGAGGGAGCTTTCCTGGGCTTTCAACATCTGGAAGAACCTTGATGGACTAATAGGTTTCCACTTAAAGAAACATTAGGGATAAATACAGTTAACTTTAATTTTCATTTCAATTGCGTGTTGTAGTGAAGTATCATAGCTTTCCACCTTCAAATACAACATAGCATATCCTCTTTAACTCCTCCCAGTGATGTAATTTGGCTGAGGTTTTTTTGGCAATAGCATGAAAGTTTCTCTTAAATCTTCTGTATTTTCCACACATCTTTCCAAAAATGTACTCATCGGAATCATTTCCACATCTGATCTAATCATTGTCTTCCACTCTTAAAAGGTGTCGTCAGTTAGTTCCTGCTGGCTTCCTGTATTGTTGTTTTCTGCTTCATTTCTACTTATCCTCATAGTTTTCACATTCCTACTTTTCAGTTTGTAAATATCCCAGTAGGATTATATTTTGATGTTTTTATGTGTCATTCTAATGCAGAACAATATTTCTTAAACCAAGCATGCCTCAATATTGGATAGTATTTATATGGGCTCTTTCTGGACTGTGCTCATATATAACAGAGATTGATTTGTTTTAACTCTGGTGTTGATTAAAGAGCCTTCTGTAAAAAGAGTAAACGTATGCAAAGCAGCATTTCACAAACAAAACGAATGCCACTTTTCAGACTCTTTAATACTTCTATTACATTGGAGGCTTTGTAGACTTATTCTTGCTTGAATATCCCTATAGAAATTAAACTATGTGTTCTCTCATTGGTTTACCATAGCAAGTTATATGTACCTGTACTGGTGAGCTCATTCTCTCTCCCTCTCCTTTGTACAATGCTGGTACTTGTTTGACTCCCTTAATCGCCTTGCTGTGATGTATTCAAAGTTGTACATTTTTATTTATTATTTGACAGGGTTAGTCTGAATCTGTTTTGAATCTCTGACAGTTCACTGTGAGGTTGGGTAAGTGCCAGTGCTGTGTGAGAGTACACAGCTGAAAGATGAAGCTAGGGGGTTAACATCTTTTGCAATCACACTCTCGGTAATGATGGGTTAAATGTTTAGATTTGCAACTTCTCATCTAATAATAAATGTAAGAGTTGTGTCACATGAATCCCTCAAAGAGAGGTCTGTGCTGCACTGTTAGAAGTCCATGTATTAAATAAACTAGTTAACTGATTCATGCAATTACTCTCTGATCTAAGCAGGGATTAGTCAGTAGTATTGTTTCTGGCATTTTCCACCTGGTTTTGTCCTTGATGTTACTCTGTTCAGGATCTTTATTGATCATATAATGGCAGAAGATACTCTTACTGGTGAGGGAGCCAAGTGGAGCAGGTTGGTCTGTTTAATTATCACTCCAGCAGCCTATGTTGCTTGATAAGATCTTGCTTAAGAAATGCATGCACCATTTCTAACTAGTTGCCAAACAGTCATGTGTCTGTATATTACACTTACAAGTTGAAGACTGTCTCGGAAAGCTTGTTTTGTTTGAAGTGACTGGGAGGATTTTATTGACTGGCTGTTCCCAGTGCACTGTTACAGAGAGGTGGACAAAGGAATTTTTGGCTTAGTAAACAAGGATATCAAGCTGGACAAAGGTAGCTTAATCTCTTTGTGTGATACTAATTTTTTCATAACTTAAAAACTTTCCCGTACTTAGAAAGTGTTTATAGAAAACTGAGAAGGGTTCAAGGGATGAATTGTGTTTTGCAAGTACAACCTTACAGTGGGAGATCAAAGAAACACAACTGAGTTTAGTTAAAGGAAGGAAAACTCATTGAGTTCATCCTTCAGTTGATGACCTGATAGAGTTACCTGGTAGAAGAAAATGAAATAAAGTTCAGTAGCTGATGGATAACCTACTCAAATACAGACTAGAACACGAGGAACTAAGCTTTGAAACAGAAAAGATAGGAGGAGGGTAATAGATTCGTGCAACCTATCAGTTGATCTGGGATATCTTTCTAAAATAAACTTTGGCCTGAATTGCAGCATATCAGTTTGTTGTATAAAATAGCAAATGAGGTTGTTTGCCTCCTATTGCAGAGGAGATCGGAATGCATGATCATACAAGGGAACAAATAGAAGCAAATTTGTTATCAGCATTAAGATAAAACTTGTGCACTTTTCTCTAAGCTGCTATGTTCTTGAGCAGAAGGAAGCTGAGGGGGACACAGCTTTAACCAGACTGTGAATGGGAGGGAGGGCCAGAAAGACTTGTAGCAGGGAAGGGGAACATCTATAAAGACTCCTGTAAACTTTCTACAAAGCAACTTAAAAGTTAGAAGACTAAAAATATTACTGGGGATATTCACACTGGTATTCTGTAAGGCATAGGTAAAATGGAGTATCCTAGAGTTTTGTTTGTCAGCACTAGAAAACAAAGCAAATCTCACCTTTGGTGTGTACTCTTACTAGTTAAGGGTAGCAAAATACAACACTTCTGTATTTCAAAACAAGGTTTAATACCAATGATTTTTATAAGAAAAAAATTTCAAGCACTAATATTTGGTGGAGGCAAAAGTGGGGGAGAAACCTGAGGGGTTGATATCCATATTCAGGAAAACAAACACGTAGTGATTTAACATGAAGATAATGAAAGTTAATTTGTCAATTAACTTCCTCAAGGTAAATATTTTGTGTTTAGTCAGTTACTTCAGAATTTATTGAATATAAGCTTAAGTTTATACCTCTAGGAATGAAGGATAAATTCAACATATACAGAAGAGCAGACAGAACCCTTCAAAGATAGTTGAACAGGCTTCAGCAGATATCCTTAGAAACATTTCAGTGGAGCACCAGATGAGCTATTGAGGCAAAAACACCCACAAAAAAAGGTATGTATTTCTCTAGTAAAGTGAGGGCAAACTAATGCACAAGACTCTAGGTCATGTGCTGAAGGGAACATTGCAGAAAAATGGGACTCTGAAAAAAGCCAGAAATACTTGTATCTAGTGATTAGTATATGATCCCCTGAAAAATGGGATTCTTTTCTATTCTAAGCNTTTTTTTTTTTTTTCCCTCTGTGTGTTATCAGTAACAGTTTCCCTATTTTGCTGGCTCCTTTGGCCTCTTTCAAAGAGAGTTGTGAGCTGTAGTCAAGGATTTGAAATTTCAGTTAATACTGTAGGCTAGACTTCAGTTGAGTGGAGAGTTGTGTAGTAACTGAAGCACTTAGCCTAGTGAAGAATGGGACAGCCATCCTGAGTGTTTGGTTTGGGTAGTTTGTGCCTAATGACTTTTATGTGGTTCCCTGCGCAGTGCTATTGCTTCTAGGCACTGTATAGGAATTTCGTTGCCTAAACTGGGTTTAAATTCCACTTATGAAAGCAGAAACCTAACATATAAATCTTGTTTCGTATATTAGACTATTTTTTCTGATAGCTAACCTTTTACATTTGCCTGGCTAAACTCTGTTTAACATGTATTGAATTTAAATCTTCCACCTGGTGTTAAGTGATGTTGTGCTGATAACTGCAGGTGAGCTGATTTAAACCTGAGATGACCTAGAAAAGTTTTTTGAGGATGTTGTGAGAATACTTTACACTTTCACTATGGATATTCCTGCAAGCATGTATGCCATTCTTGTAAGTAGAAGTTTTCCTTGAATGCTTAGAAATTGAGATGATAATAATAATAATAATAGAACTTCACTAATACTGGGAGAAGGTAAGAGTGACCGTTCCATGCCGTAACGCAGACCCTGTTTCTGTAGAGTCCCGCCTCAAGCAGTGGCTGTGAGTGGCTGCCTGGCAAAGAGTAAGATTAGGGCAAGCGTGTGTTTCTTCTTACTGGCCCCCAGTTATCTTCAGCTCAGGGACTTCCTGAGCCAGATCTGGTAACCCTCAGCAGAATTTCTTTCTGTGAGCTGGTCTTACCTCTCTTTGGAAACCTCAAGAACATTCAGCCTTCATGTTATTTGCCAGGGAGTTTCCATGGCCTACCACCTCAAGTGTGAAGAGCTGTGTTGTTTTTAACCTTTCAACCTAGCTTTGTTTGTGCCTGTGACATTTAATGATTTTGTAGACCTTGGTCTTGTAAATTCTCGAAGCTGAAGAGTACTAGCTTGCTTGCTTGATTATAAGGATACAGAAATCATTGCCTATCTTGTTCTACTGAGTGAAGCTGGAAAGTTTTCCATTTTCTAATAAATTTAATTACTGTGGAATTGTTGGATGATATCCAAGTCATCCTCCGTACTGTTCAGGAGCTGTAAATAATTATGAGCATTTGTAAGTGGTAACCAAGGGACTGCATTATTAATATTTGGCACAAGTCTACTTGTGGAATGAATCTAAACTGACTTAAACTTTCTGTGGAGGAATGCGAACTGTCTAGTGATCCTTCCTAGGTCCTGTGGGATTGGGCTGTGTAGGTTGTGGAGTGTTCTATTCTGGAATAAAACAATGGGTTGGGAAATCTTCTGCTTGCAACTGTTAGTTGGATGTCTGCTTTCTCTGTGTTGTATCCCCTCTTCATGTGGGGGGAAGGAGCTGCTGCTTCCTGGGCTAGGTGGGTAGATGTCGGACACAAGCAACAGCAATCAAAAACAAACAAACAAAATGAAGTCTTCAGTTTTACCAAGAGTGCTTTTGTGTGTGTGTGTGTTTTTTTTTTTTGTTTTGTTTTGTTTAGGTTTTTGCCTGAACAAATTTTCTTTCTCTTCTACCCTTGTTTGCTGTTGGCAGGATTTTTGATTTTTATTTTTTTTAATGTGCATGACATACTGTTCTTCCCCACTTGCTGTATTTTTTTTTTTAAACAGTCAAGATGTCTGTATAGCTTAAGGGCCTTATTAAGTGGATTCCTGGTGTTCTCTGATTGTTACTGTGCCTTTATTGAGGGCTGTCTTGGTATGGTAGTGTGAGACTTTGTTCTAAATATAACAGCAATTTTAAAATGCTTTTTCAGTTCTGCTTATAATGTAAAAGTACACATTCAAACTTGACTGTTAATTTAAAATAGAAATGGACTTAAAATCCTGCCTGGAAAAATACAAGTCTTAGAGGTATCTCTGGCAGTAAATGTTGCAGGCTTGGGAATTTGCTTCTTCTCAACATCAGCATTAATGTATAGACATGCAAAAAAAAGGAATGTGGTTCATCAGCAATTTCTGTCAAGGGCTTTCCTATTGCTTTATGCCTTTCACAGGAAAATAAAGTTGTTACACTGAAGTAATGAACACAGAGTGGATGGGAAGCCTCTTCTAGCATGCCTATATATTCATGAGTTGTCATTCACAAAAGAACAAGCTCCTGGAGTGGAGAAAATGTCACAGTGCAGGTGTGGATTAGTAGAAGGTATCAAAACACCTTGCCTTGCTCAAACCATGCAGGGATTTGCATATGAAAACAAATCCTGCTGTGAGTAAGCTGCAAGTGCAGTTAAAGGGTATAACAGGGATATTTTAACTTACTGCTATTGAAGGGGACAGTTCTGCTCCTTCCTATCTCCTGGCATGTCTCACCCCCCTGCTTCGTGCTTGTTCTGGGTATCATCTGACCTTTTGGTAAGATGGTCCAGCTTGCTAACCTCGCAGAAGACTGCTTTCTGTCAAGTTCTTCTTCAGCCAGATGAGCAGATTGATTCGACACGTTGTGCACACAGGCTCTGGGGACTGTGAAAAGTCTGTGCTAGAGTACCGAAAGGAAATCTGGGGGAAGGGTGACGAGGAGGAGAAGAAAAAGGGAGTGAAGTCACCTCTTTGATGGCAGTAAGATCTTACATCAGCTATTCTGTAAAACTTTGCAGTTTTCGGTATCTCATGCTTATCCTGAGATAGACAAATACAACTCTTTCCAAGCCATATAGCTTTTAATGAGGTACTTATCACTCTGGACATCATTGTAAAAAAAATAAGAAATATTCTGCTTGGTTTCTTCCTAAATTATCACTTGATTTGCTCCTCTGAATCTTACTTTGAATGCTGTGATTTATGAAGCCTGAGAAGCTAAACTTTCCTGGGTGCTGGCTTTAGTGAATTGCACGTTGTAGGGTACTTGGGGCTCACTTTGGAGATGTGTCCCATTGCACAGAAGTTGGCTGTTGGCTATGCAACTGAATGGGCAGTTTTCAGCTACAGCAATTCTGCTCATAATGTGCTATATCAATATTCGTGCTGGCCCTGGGGAGGTGCTGGGAATTTGCCCTACTTCTCAGTGCTCACTGTTGCTGCACTTCGTAACTGCTTTTTGTGAATCTCTCTGAAGAGCAGAGCGTCGGATAATGCCACAGTAGGAGCTGTCATAACTTTGAAGTGCTGCCTTTCTCACTGTTAGCAGTAGATCACTCATTTAAAAAACAGGGTCTTAGGAATGGTGGAGGCTATTATTTTTGAAGTATTGAGAAAGTCTGAAAATGGTATGCGTATCTTTTCTTTTTTGATGCTTGTATCTTGTATTCAAGTGCTGAATTGTTGCAGTGTCTCAGCTTTTACTATTTGGATATAGATTTCAGTGGTAAATTGTGTGACTACAGGAAATGAAACTGTTAAGCTCTCATTTATGTTAGCCTTTATGGTGGCTCCGCATAAATCAAAGGGAATCAAGATACATGGATGAGAAGCTGGGGCTATTTGCATGAGTGTATGTGTGCATGGGAAGGGTTATTTCTTAAATCTGGGAGTTTGTAAATAATTATAAGTTGTAAATTTCTCCATTTCCACACATAAACTTTGTTAATATAACACTAGATATGCTGTCTTTGTATGTTCTCTTGCAGTTTTTTTTTTTTTCAGAGACTACCTACTCATACACTTAAAAAAAAAACCCGTGACGCCTTTCTATCCAAAAAATAGTGGGAGAATAAAAATGAAGCTGACCCTCTAATATAGTACTGAGATAGTCAGAAGGAAGAAATATTGGTGTTCATAGGGGTCTGGTGCATACGTGTTTATAAACCGGTGGGGAAAAGTAAACCTCACAGAGACGTGTGCTGGAGGAAGCATTTGAGTGGGGAATACCCTCAGCCTAGTTCCAGGCAGGCTGAGTTATCTTGCTTTTCCGAAGGCTTTCTTTAGGATCAAAGGGAAACTGACAGCCTGTCAACTTTTCTTTGTCAGGCTGGCAGGGTGCTGAAAGCAGGGACGGTTTCTTCCAGCCAGAGATGGAATTTAGCAGGACTAAAGGGACTGTGAAAAAGCTGGAAATGAAAGTGTAAGGTATAAATATAACCCATGCCTACACTCCTTTTAGTGATATTTTTGCCCTTTTGTTTCTGTGCTTCGTTCCCACAAACTCTTTGTTTTGGACCTGTTCTTTTCTATTAGTTGTAATTTGCTTGGCAATAGATCTCTGAATGAAAGGTCTTGCACGTGCCAAATGTGTTCAGGTTTGTTGTAGTAATAATGTGACTGGAAAATGGAATCAGCTGTATGCAGTATGTCTGACAGTATTTGGACCAGGTGATCCAAACCAAAGGAAGATCCAGGAAACTAGGTTTGTCACCTTAATTAATGTACTTCAGAGACTAAAAGTAGTGTGTAGTGGCTCAGCCTGTTAAACTGAAAAATGGCCGACATCCCTGAATGCATAAACTTTAAGAGTCAAGTGAAGAGAGATTACATAGGCAGTGCTGGACACACCAGAGCTTGAATGTATTGTCTAGTTTTATTTGCCTACAATTCTCCAGTATGAGGAGGTGAGAAGAAAATGAAAACCTGACAAAAACACAAAGCAAGATTCCGAGATTGGAAGCTTGGGTAGCTAACAGAGTACTGAAATAGTGCTTTGCCAGTGAAAAAATGAGTGGTGGATTGAGATGAAGCTTGTTCTCACTTGGAATCTTTAAATCAAGGCATCCTATTGCAAGGTATATTAAAGGACATGCAGAAGTTACAGGCTTGAGGTAGAATGGGTTCTGCGGTGTGCCAAACCACAGATCAGACTGGATAAGTATTAGGTGTCTGACATACAGTTTCTGCCTTTGAAGTAAACGAGAAAGTGTTTTAGAAGGCTGATACTTCATATGGAGAGACTTTAGAAGACACGTTTCTTAGAACTTTGTGTGAGAGGATTTTGCTTTCCTGCCATTGAAAGACAACTTTGGAGATGATGCACTGCAGGCAGAATACTTGCCAAACTGAGGATACAGGGGCTTCACTTAGCCACAGTGAGGAAAACTTAAACTTGCCCAGAGCATATCATGGTCATCATAGTAGTTAAAATGAACAACTGGGCTTCATGACATAATTAAGCTCTAAATTAGAAGACATATATTTAACTGCATGAAACTTAGCTTATCCAGTTTGGATAATGAAGGGTGAAAATATCGTTAAAACTTGTACCGAAAGCATCTCTCTTTAATAAACCAGTTCTCATATGTAGGAGTGAGATGAAATCTTGAAACAGAAGGCTGCATCTTTTGGACTGCAAGTACAAAGCGGGCATTCCCAGTTGTGTGTTAAAGATGCACTGATTTGTAAACTCCCACTGTTTGTGTAAATGTGAGGAGTGAGTTAAGTAGCTTACCTACTTTTCTTCTATGCTTCTCCTTTGGAAATGTCAGTCCAGGTTGTGTACAGTCCTCCTAAGGAAGATTTTCTTTTTTTTTCTTTTTTTTTAATTTCCCCTTTGAAGTTGACTGCACACTGCAGCACAAGATAAGACATTTTGTTGACAGTTCAGAAGTAATGTGTACAATTTGGGAGACTTCACAGAGCCACTGCCTCCTCAGTTGAGAGATTGTTTTGTGTGTTTGGCTTTTTTCCCCTAAGGATTCCGATCAAAACACACTGGAAGTACATAAACTATTACAGAAGTCAACAATAGCTTTGGTTAGGTTGTTACTTAAACCATATTTATTCTAGGTAATTGATTTACCTACCTGGTAGGATGGGTTTCTCTCTGTCTTTCAGCCTCCCAGATTCCCTTGGATGTCTTAGGGTTGATAAAAATGAATTGCATTCAGTCGTTGTGGAACAGTACATCCTTCACTCACTGGAGTGAGTACCTCACTTGGAAACTCAGTCTGACAACTTCAACAAGGTTTATATTTAAGTAATTGAGGGAGTCGATTTTTATACTTTAACTGTGTATGGGTGTGTCACTACTAGCAGAGTAATAAATTTTGGCATTAAATGAGTAGAATTAGATATCTGGCCCAAAGGACTTAAAGCGTCTGTTGTCTATTAATTTTAGGTCTTTTTCATTTTTTTTCCCCTGTAATGTTGAAAATATAATACTTTGTTCCTTCCCACACAGTCACAAAGTCTTCTGAAGGACTGGAATAAATTAATATTAAACACTACATCTGAATATAGATTTTTGTGAGCTTACTTTTTCAGCACTTAACATTGGTTGGCCCCATTTTTAACTATAAAATATAAGTATTTTATGGTATAACTTACACTACAGAAATTCTGGGGTGCTATGCTGAACAAAATATCTATAGCATTGTCTTAAAGTAAGTTTTTCTTTTTTGTTTTGTTATAAAAAAAGATCAAAACACTTCTGATATCAAGCTCAGTCACTTTCTTGCTAGGAGCTATTCTCAGAATAACTGTTTTCTGTAGCCATATCCATAAAAAAAAAAATAATAATAATAATAAAAAAATCAAACTGGAGGTTTTGGTGAGCAGGGCCTGTAGAAAAGATCTTGGCAGAAAAGATCTTGGAGGTCCTGGGGGACGCTCGGCTGAGCCAGCAGTTGTGCCCTTGTAGAAAAGAAGGCCGCCAGCCTCTTGGACTGCGTTATGAGAGTGTTACCAGCAGGTTGAGGGGAGTGATCCTTCCACTTTACTCAGTACTGGTGAGACACTTCTGGGGCCCTGGGTCCAGTTCTGAACTCCTCAGCACAAGAGACAATTATTTTAGTTATGACTTATTCTAGGTTTTGGAGCAACAGAGAAGTCCTTTGTCAAAATATCTGGAAGTAAAAGCTTTTAAGTACTTCTCCTTTTAAACAAGGAGAGATGGGATCTGAGGCCACTCTTGATCTGAAAGTCTGGGTGCTTCTGTGAACAAGATACAATTCAGAATATTGTCCCGTGGCTCTGTTACCACTATGACAGTCAGAAAACTCCTAGGGTGATGCCATGGTATGACTCACTCTGTCTTTTCTCATAGACACTAGTGATGAACAAACCTGTTTTTGGTCGAGGAGTGCATGTGGACACTGTATTGATCTATTGAGAAACTGCTTTTAAATTAACCTACAAGAGCTGAAAGATGTTCTTTGTGCCTGTGGAGGCACAAAGGACTTTTTTCCTTAGGTCAAAATGATTCATCTTGTAGCTTTGTGGCTGGTTTAAATTCATGGGATGCTTCCCTCCAGCCTGCTACTTTTTCCTTGGGAAAGACAGGGAGCAGCTGTTTGAACAGTAAGTCACTTGAGCAGCTGAGGGCTGCTCGTGCAGCCCATCTTGTGCGGGGCTGGGTTGCAGCAGCTGCTCATGTGGGAGATGCAGGAGGCTGTTTGATCACCGCTGCTCTGCGCATGTGGTTAAGGTTGGGGTAGAAACATGAGCTACTGGTCTTGCAAAGAGCTTCGGTAGGGAAGAGTTCCAAAATTCAGATGTGGCTTGTGGGCTGCCAGGGGTTGGTGAACACGGTGCTGAGTGAGTGAGTGAGTGGTAAAAGGATGACCTCAACAAGCAAAACAGTAAAATAGCTTCTTTGCTCCAGAGGGTGCTGTGAGCTACATCTGCACATGAGATGATGCCACAAGGCATTTATTATCTGGGAGTACAGAATATTCCTGCAAATAATATTAGAGAGTTCAAGGAACACAAATGTGCCACTAAAACAAAACAGTGTCAATATATTGGTCAAATATGAGGTATTCTGGCAGGTGCTCCTTAAGTACTGGAGGAAAAGGAAAATACCACTGCTTTAGTTCAAAGATCTTCCTTTGATTCATACAGACTATTTCCTAATAAAGATTCTAATGTAGGACCTGCTTGTCACTTGCAGCAGCCGTGCCCATGTGTGCCTGTTTGCATCTTGAAATCATCACAGGGGCACTTGCAGTCCTTGTGCTGCTGAGCAGAAATCTTCCACTATTAGTCAGTGTGTGCACATCTGGAGTATATGTACGTCTACAACACGTCTTGGGGAAATACAGATAGTGCAGATAAATAATCCTGTTCTGTTTCTTACTAGTTCATACTGTGACAGTTACCTTCTGAGATGGATTATTGCTGTGAAGGGAAGAAAAAAAATCCTTTCTGTAGCTATCTGCTCTTGGTTCTAGTCATTACGCATAAGGATGATGAGCATCTTTTTAATTATTTCCTAAGGAAGCCACACCACGGTTTTCCTCTATCATTGCGAAATCGTGCTTTAAGATATGACACACTTCTGATTCACAATGTTATGAATTACATTTCTTTTAAAATAAGTATGCATTTTATGCTGGAGATAGCTGAGTCTGGCCTGGGGATAGCTGAAACTGGTGGTGCTTGCGTAAAGAGGTCTTGACTCCCGGATGGGTACTTGGCAGACTTGGTTGACCTACTTTAGTTCTGACCTTGATTTGCTCAGAGGTGTTTATGTACTCGTGATCAGCTTTCCTGCATGATTAAGCTAGTCACGTGACAGCTAACTTTTTTTTTCTGTTTTAAAGAGATGAACAGAAAGATTTGTTTTTACTGACTCATTAGCCTTGTTACAAGGGGTTAGAGAAAGAGATTGAATGCAAGGGAGGGGAATCCTGAAGGAAGTAGTCCAAAATAGGCTGCGGAGAGACATTGTCACGCAACACAATGACAAAGTATCATTTGATTCTCATCTACAGGGGAATTTAATCAGGAAGTGGCCTATATGGCATTTTTTCAAGTAGGTCCTTCGAGTACTTTGGCAAGAGGGTAAGGTTCATAAATGGAGGATTTGTGCTTTGCTTGTATGTATGGGTAATTACTGTGTTGCTTTTCATAGAGGAGTTTTTGAGTCATTGAACAGCTAGCAGCTTGAGGCTGAAAAGCTACTAAAACATTCCCTTTTCAAGAATTTTAGGAACGCCTTGCAACAGAATATTTCTCTGAACTGTTCATGGTTTATTACAGTGGGGCATGCCAATTTTTGCTCTGATCATTGTGTTGACACCTTTTAACTTTAAACCTCATTTCAAGAGACATACATGATTCTTAATTCCCATAATGCTGAAATGTAGGGTTGTGGTTGTTAGAACTGGGATGAGCATTTGGGACATGGTGGAGAAAGGGCTGACTTGAAAACAAATTGAGAATTCTGTTTATTAATGTAGTTTTGCTCTGCTTAAATGGTCAAGGCACTTAAAATAGCTGCTTTGAAACTATGAACTATAGGCTCTTATTTATACAATTTAAAGAGCAGCAGAGTTGGATGGATACTTAATTTCAATATTTTTTTCTTTAAAAGCGCTTTCAAATTTTTGTTTTGAGATGAAGAACAAAGCAATTTTTTTTTTTGCATTAAAGCATACCAATGACTTGTGCAGTGTTCTGTTCTTTAAGCTGAAATGCTGGCTGTTGCAGGCATTCTTAAAAAGGAAAGAACTGTGTTAAATAATATATTTTCCCATTTCTTTCTTAATTTAAGCACATCCCACCCTTCTGTCTGAGGTCTTCATAAGTGGTCGATGAAATTATATTACACAGCAAAATGTGAGTTCAACAAGTATGCTCACATATGGAGGTGGTCAGGAGCTGTTGAAATTTAAAGGTGGATATTTGGGTCAGAAATTCTGGAAACTACTTGTTTCTAGTAGAGACATTATACAGTGCTCAGGATTTTATATTAGGTTTCAAGACAATCATGGATGCACAGTAATTGGACAGCATAAGAGGTAGTTTGGTGTGACAGTACTTTTATCACTATATTTGTAGGGCTTAGCCACAGGCCACGCTAAGTATAGCTGTAACTAACTTCTGCGCATCAACTGAGGTTGAAGCTTCTATACATTATAAGGAAATTAAAATTCAACCCTGGCGTAGATAAGAAATTTTGTTTCTCATGTAAAACATCTCTTTTCTGTTGTGAACAGTGTCTAAAAGAGTTGTTCTAAACAAACTGGTCTTGGAACTGTTTTTTATGCTTGCTGATTTTCTTCCCATTCAGGTTTTTGAACGTACTTGACTAACAGACTATGAGGCATGAAAGTGTTTTAAGGTGATCAACTGCTTCAGGCAGAGCATCATCTTCTTCCCCCAGGTGGATCTAGGCTTCCAAGACAAGTTTTCAGGTAAAATCTCTTTTGTTTCACAATTGATGGCATTTAGTAATGGATAAGCTTTTGACAGCGTTTCTTCCAACAATGTTAGATTTGCGGTCTAGAGGATTAAAATGTGTATCTTTTAGATGAAAAAAGCTAGTTAAATTGTTTTGTACCTTTAACTAGTCATCTTAGACCATCACTGGGTTATTAGTTTTTTATTTATGGAGACTGCTTTGGTGGAGTTACTCATTTAATTCTTACATTTTCTATGGAAATGTTTTGAATTCAGTTCCATAAAATTCAGGGGAAGTAGAACTCTCAAACCTTACGAACTTTGAGAATATGATTTTCAAATGAAGGAAAGAAACGGTAAAGTTAGTGTTCCCACTAAGCAAAAGACAGACAGAACTTACCATTTACCTATGTTAGGCAGCAGCAGTTGGCTGGCCAGTTAACAAAGGACTAAATCTGGTTTAGTTAAAGGTCATGTTGACAATTCTGTAAAACTATTGTGTTAAGTAATGTGTTTTGAGAATGGCCATGGCTTGTATGCAATATTTAATATACAGGTAGCTGAAAAAAGGAGAAATAGCCGATGTCTGTTTTATGACAAAAACAAATAATGGAATTGTAATTTTTGCAATTTTAAGTATAATACATTTGAGATTTGTTTTGTGTGTGTGTGTTAAAAATATGTAAATTTCTGGTTGTATTAATGCGGTGGCTTTTGTATTTTTTTGATAATGTTAGACAATCCAATGGCAGACCAAAGGATGGACATTTCTTCTACAATTAGTGACTTTATGTCACCGGACCCCGCTGACTTGATCTCCAGTTCCCTTAGCACTTCAGGAGTGGATTGTAATAGGAAAAGAAAAGGAAGCTCTACTGATTATCAGTAAGTTGTATTTCTCTTGATTTTAACCCTGCTGAAAAGAGGTTGCAACAGAACGATACAGTGGGGGAGACGATAGAAATATTTATGACAATTTTTTAGTAACCTTTTCTTGACAACCTGTTGTAAAGGCTGTAAAAAAGAAAAAAGCTACTGTGGACCAAGAGGAAAGTTCATTATTTAGTAATAAGAATAAGGCCTTTACTTCAGTGCAGCTAGAATTGAGGGCTATCAAATGAAGTAAGGCTGAGGAAAGAAACCTTTGCCTAATGAGGAAAAAAAATTAGTAGTGATGAAATGGACAATGTGAAGGTTGATGATGTTGATCATTTACATAGCAAATGTCTCACTAGAAAGTGAGAATGTCTCACTAGAAAGAGGGAAGCTAATAATTAATTAAAAAGCAGAAGCAAAACTAGGAATATTTCCTTCTCTTCACCTATTTTTTGCCTTTTGTTGCTTCCTATTGGTGTGCTGCCAGTCTTTGCCTGATGAAGCTATTTTGGTCTCCCAGTTGAATATGAATCTGGGTAGTCTCTGGTTTGCTGCAGTAGATCTGCCTTGTCTTTGATCAATTGATTTAATCTTGTGTTGGTCCCTGACTGCAAACTATTATTCCTGCCAGAATAAAAATCTGGTTTCTCCTGAATCAGTGGTAGAATGTGGTTTCTTTTCAAGAAAGCTGCTTCTCTTCCAGGGATGCTTGCCACTTAGAATGCTTAGAAGCATCATCCAAGCCATACCTTCTGTCTCAGGGCAGATATTTGAAACAGAAAGAAATCGCACCAGCTGTGCTTCAGAATAGTGAAGGTTGTAGTAATGTCTGCCAGATTTCCAACTGCCAAATGTCTTCTGTGCTAGGTACACCAAGACCAACACGCGTACTCTAAGTCACTGTGCAAACTTCGTATCTATTGTAACTCTACAGAGTCTAGCTGCAGGTTCACTTGTGGATGGGTCCAATCCATTATTAACCCAGCTATGTGGTCCATTTTTTTTGTAACTTGACACAAATTTTATTGTTGTGGGCCTTCTGATAGTTGACAGATCCTTCTACAGGGAGAGGAAGAATTTTTGATCCATGCTGAGGATGACAATTAAGAATTAGATTTCCTGTGCATAGAGCTTCTTTTAGGAGAATTTATGTGCAAAACTTTAATTACTGTTCAGAGACCACAAACGTACTGCATACATACCTTCTGTAATATGCATTTAACCTTCCTGAAAAGTACATGACTCCCTCTAGTTGAATTGACTACTACAAAATTCAGTAAACAGCCTCAATCTTACCAACTTCCTCTTCTCTAGAAAGGATTTCTCCATCTTTATTCTTCTGGGTAGGAAGCATTGCTCAAGTCCTCTTTTCCAAAAGACAGCTTGCTCTTGTAAGTTATAATTCTGCCCTTTAGGTTGTGTGTGCATTTTACTAAATATGTGAAATACTGTTTCCTTGAGTCCTACGTAAAATCAGTTTACAACAGCTGTCATCAACCACAGTTCATGTTGTGTTGCGAAGGAAATGGTAGTTAGTAAATATTCCTATTTTTAAGTAGAACTTAAGGTAGAATTCCTTGATCCTTCTTTCTATGTGTATGTATCTAAACATGTTGTTCAGGAACTACTGTTCAACTTCTGCTGCTTGTTAATGATTTATTTATTTGTTTTTATATAAATGCTATGTGTCCAGTTTTATGCTTCACTTACCAGAGAATTCAGGGTGTAAGGAAGAACCTGACTGTTTTAGTGTGGTTCTTCATTCACCTCTCAAGTACAAACAAATTTACTGGTTAGCTGTTCTTTCAGCTTTCCGTGCAGCTTCTTTTCAGTTCTTTCTGCTGCCACTCCTCCAGGGAAATTCCTGTCCAACCTATTGCTGTCACTTCAGCAAGGGTTAGCTGTTTTCGACTACAGACTGTCTTAGTCAAATGCTAGAATCCAAGACTTCATGCACAGGTCTATAAACAATTTCTTTTCTTGGCAGTAGTATTTTAAGTTGAAATAATATTTGATAAGAAATTAAATTATCCTGAAGCATTTGTAAATTACCCTGTAGCTGGCGAAAATACCTTTTTCATATTTTGCTTTCTGTGTTTCTCAAAGACTAAAATGGATTTTGTCACAACAAGCATCCTGTAGCTAAAAGTGGCATCATAAGTGGACAACTGATGCCTCATTTCAGTTTTCAAATCCTATTCTAGACCCGCACACTGTTTCTTTGTGAGCATCAGAAGTGCTCTGAGCCATTGAGTGCAAATTGAGAGATGAATAAAACCTTTAGCATTATTCTAGCTTCTTTAAAAACTGATCACAAAGATGATTAATTAAGAGGTGCAATGAATAATATATGAAAAACTACTGTGTTTGTTTTTAAGAATGTTAATGTCCAATATTGAACAGGAATAATTAATATATCAATGGCTAATATGAGAAGATTTTTCATAAGGCTTTTATAAAACCTAGCCTGTCAATATGTTAAAGCTCAGCGGTCTTTCAGGACACTTCACAGTCTTGAAGTGATGCCAGCAGTTAACTTGCATGTAGAAATTCCTTTTTATTTTCCTTTTGATACAACAAAGTTTGTATAAAGTTCAGAATTAGGACTTCGGTACTGACTAAAACAAAATGTTCATCTGTTCTGTTGGGCAGAATCAAAAACTGAGAAACTTGGGATACATGTTGGTATTTTTTATTCCTGGCCTTGGAGTCCTCTGAAACTCCATTTATCTAACCACAAGGACAACATTCATAAAGCACAGTTCTTTTGTTTCTGCTGATGAAACAATATCTCAATGATTTGCATAATAGACATAATTTAGGTTAGCTGTTTTACTAATTTTTTACACTAAGTATAATGGACTATGTTAGCTTTTCTTAAAAACCAGAATTATTCTCTCAGAAAATAGGTTAATTTGAACAAACTTGTCTCCTGAAAATACAGTCACTACTAATGTCTTTGTTTTCATTGTGCTTTTTCATTTCAAATAGAATATAAATTAGCTCGAGAATTTCAACAGAAAATGAAAGACATTATTACTATTTTCTATATATGGTGTATTTAATTTCTCTTTCTTTTCAGACTTGATGGCTTTCCTTTTGAGTAAGTATAAATATTTTAATAATTGGTTTCACTTGAAAAAGATGCTTGACATTTTCCCTTGCCTTCCCTCCCCTTTACCTAAAATTTTCAGGTAAAAATTAAACCAGACTAAGGCAGGCTTAAGAGTGCCCATTTAAGCACAGTTGTACAGATATATCTATACCAAAACATTCTCCTCCTAATTCTTTTGTCTAACAGTCCTGTAGACTTTTAGGCATTCTCCATTTTTTTCCAGATACTGCTATGAAGACTTACACTTTCCTCTCCTACTTATTTCTGTGCATATAGTTACAATATTAAAATGTAACAAGGAGGATACTTTTTCTTTTTATCCTTCATGCCTCATTCCTTAGATTTTTTTTTTTCAGATGTTGAGACAAAAGTCAGTCATGTACGCTGCAAGTTGTACTAATTTAAAATACATCTGCTTCCCTTTATACAGTCTCCCATCCACTCTGTGCATTTGGCCATTTCCAGTGTTACAATGCATTATGTTGGTCTAGATAATTACCATCTCCTATCCCAAAATCTACTACTCTAAGGCACACTGAGGTTTAGAACACACAGGCACAAATTAATTCAGGGCAATTTGTGAATTCTATGGTAGGCACTTTTATAACCACCTATGCTTGAACTTTTAACTGTAGTAAATGCAAGTTAGTAGCCCTATTTCTGATGAAGGCATGAAAAATATCTGCTTCGCTATGTCCTTTTTATTTTTTTCCCCCTAGTTAACTGAAAAACATTTTTATAACAGATGATGTCTTTGAACTGCAGCATGTTTTACTGTCAAACACATCAAACCGTGCCATTTTGTTTGCTTCAAAGGAAATGCAACTGATTTTAAGAGAATGTTTTAATATTACAGAAAATGCAGAACTACGTTAGTTCTTCCAGGATCTTACTTCTAAATTCTTCCTTCCTTTTCAGGATTTAAAGGTGACAGGAACACTTTATTCTAATTTTATGATTGTTTGATAACAACCTTGTTAATTCAGCTTAATTTGTGATATATTGCTTTACTCTTTCTGCAGGGAAGGTATGGATACAGATAAAGATGACCAACATGGAAGGTACTGTAGATACATTCACTAAAATGTTAGTTCCACAGTACTGACATAGGATCCATTTTCAGTGTCACTTTGGTCAAGTGTCTCAAACTGTTTCTTTTTTGGGACAAAGGTGTAAGATTCTTGCACAAATTAAAACGGGCAAACAAAAAAATCCAATCCAATGCTTTGAGCTTTACCATAATATCATAAATAATGATATTTTCTGAGAAAAGGTTAAATAAATATTCAAATTTTAAAAATGATTTTAATGAAGATCAGTAGATATATAAGATGCATTAAAATTGTTGTCAACAGTGTAACTTTACGATGTCATTTCTTAACAGATTGGAGTATACAGACCAACAAGGCAGAATAAAAAATGCAAGGTAATACTCTCAGCAAGCATGTTGAAAAGAATTGATATCTTGCCTTTTGCCATATATGAAATACTTGCCTGTGTTTTACCTTGAAAATGTTTTTTTCTAGCTTTGACCTTTTCTTATTTTTCCATATCTTTGCATTGCTAACTTTTTTCATGTATAAACTGCATATAGTTTTGTGAAAATGCTGATTTGGTAGGTAACTTTGTTTTAGTCGCTTCTGTTAACGTGGAATTTGAGGCCTACACATGTTTCTTATAACGTTACATTCCTAATCTTGTTTCTTTCAAACTCAACAGTGGGTTGCAAAGGTGTTAATAGAGACTCTAATAAGTGAAAATATAAAACAAAAAATAAATCATTTAGTGTTTATCATCAGTTTTCATGGTTAGGAAGAGTTTAGTTCAGAGGTATCTCAAATAGTTCAAATGGAAATCTACAGGATCATTAGAAGACATGTTGCCACAACAAAAGGTAGTTTTCAATACTAGTACATTCATATAGTATTCTGATTACAAATACTTAATTGAATGCTTTATTCAATGTTTATATACAGTGGAATTTCCTTATCTGTGACCTTTATCGTTCCTGATATGTTTCAGGGTATGTGCTAGGAACAAAAAAACAAAACAAAACAAAAAGTATTGCTCTGGAAGTCTCTAGACAGTTTTGTGCTGTTTAATGGATTGTTTCAGAACTAAGGATTCAGTGTACTATATGGCCAACATCATATGTGTTTTCTGGTAAATTAGAGCCAAGTACTGCAGCCTTGCCTATTGCTTGTAACTGTTACTCACCCAAACAATGATCATATAATGTCTGGAAAAGTCTGTATGTACCTTTTCATAAAGCAGAGGGTGACTTAATTATCAGGGGGAGGTTATTTTTTGTTTTTGTTATACAGGATTTGGGGATTTTTTTTAATGTTGTTTAATGCTTTTCTGTTTTTCCTCACCACCTTACTTGTTTAGGGAGGCTCATAGTCAAATTGAAAAAAGACGTAGAGATAAAATGAACAGTTTTATAGATGAGCTGGCATCTTTGGTACCAACATGCAACGCTATGTCCCGAAAACTAGATAAGCTCACTGTATTGAGAATGGCTGTCCAGCATATGAAAACATTACGTGGTAAGTTGATTGAGGGCGATGGGGAAGTTGAGTGGGGGGAACAGGACTGGAGGATGATGAAATGGGGTTTCCCCAAAGCTGTGCTTTTACCCCCCCTTTCTTGCCCCTTTGCCAAAAAGGAATAAGTTAATACCTTTTGGGAGGACTTCTCCCCTTTTCTTAGCATGTGATGTTGCACATTCATTTATAGCTTACTGTAACCTGACTTTGGTCCATAGATTACGTTTTTTTTCATGAGCTATGGGCACCAAAGCAGTTTAAAACAGTAGTCTTGTTTGGTGTAGTTATACTTGGGGAATTGTAAGAACTTGTGCCTGTTGAATTCACCTAAGCTGCTTAAAAAATAAACATATTTTCAAGTGTGTGGGGAGTGATGTGTAGTCTTCTAGCAAAACAGATTTTAAATTCTGGAGCTTTAAGAGTTTCTTGTTTTTTAAGAAAAGTGACATTTGAAAGATACTTCTCCTCAGTCTTCTGCTGTAGTTGTTGTTAATTTTTTTTCCTGCGTGAAAGAAACTGATTTAAGCATGCTGTCCTTTCCCTGGAGCTACATATTCTGCTGGAGCCCTGAGTTTGCATCATCTCTGCACTGGGCTGGTTCAAGATGAAATTCTCTTCAGAACTCTGCCTAACTCTCATCTGACAGTGCTGCAAGCCCTTCACTAGATGCAGCCATGAAGATTTTTGCCTTTTCTCTTACCTATTTCTGTAGATTTGTTTCCAAAATGAAAATATAATAAGGAAACCTTTCATTTTTATCTTCTATGTCTCCTTCCTTAGAATCTCCTTTGAAATTACAGTTAGATGTCATCTTTAGTACTTTCTTTTCTTATGGAAGCCGTAAGAATACAAAACGTATAACATCCTAGAGTAAAGAAAGGAGTTTGTGTGGTCTACCAGAGTCTGAGATGGAAGTCATGCAAAAGCAAATGCTTGCAATTGTACATTCCAACTCAAGGTGTGGCTAGTTTGTTTTAACATCAAGCTACCATGTAAGGGGTGCAGCCTCCCTTTCCCCTTTCCTTTGCGGCTGAGCAACTGCAGGATGACTTGGTTCATGGTCTGATATCCTGATCCAGCAGGGAATTTGTGGGTGAGAAAAGAATAATTTTCCATTAGCTGACCTGATGGATTACTATCACTGGATACAAGAAAAGCAAGGCAGCTGAAGCACATGGGGGGAGGGAGCAAAGGACTTAAGTTGTAGTCCACTGCTGAATCTTTTGTAGCACTGATCAGTGCTCTTAGGCAAGCCGTGTGCAAGACTTGCCTGGATAGAGAGGTTAGATTTTAGGTGTGCCTAATACTCCTACAAGATTTGTGATGTTTTGTGTTCATACCTTTAGCTCTTTGTGAAAGAATGAAGAGTACTTTGAGAATTCTATTTTAGTCTTTTTAATCAGTTTCTGTTACAAGTACCTGAAGAGAATTATGTGGGTTTTGAAGAGTTGGGGCTGTTGCAGAGTTGTGTGTGTCCTAAAGCTCCATGTAAGAGTGAATCAGTCATTGGATACAATCTGTGATGATGGTGAAAGCTTAAGCCTTCAAGAAGAACGCCTCTGAGAAAGGATAGTGATGCTGGTAATTTACAGAAATGGTCAGTTCTAGTTTCTAGGAGCCCTGGCATCTTCCAGTCATATTTATCCTAGCATTTCTGTAAGGTGAAGCTTTTGCTGCCACTGTCATTAGATTACGTCAGTACTTTATAGCGGTTCAATGGTTACTAATTTGACTTTCTTGTCTTTATGAAGGGAATAGGATTAAAAGAATTAGTCTTTAATAAATAGTTGCCTCATTGGTTGCTCACTTTGGCTTTTTTGCATTGATAGGTAAGGTCAGTGTAATGTTTTTTATCTTTGGCATGGAATGAGAGAACTGATTTGTAAGCTCCTACCTGACAATCTGTTTACATCACCTTGTTATGTTTTACTAGGATCTAGGGAGAAGAAATAATTTGAAGATTTTTATTCTTTGTTCTCTTGCTTCTCTTTTCTAATTCTGAGAATAGGCCATAACTCAAGCAGAGCATCTGGGTCAAAAAAATATGTCAAAGAACACTTACATCTCAGAAGGCATTTAATTTGTGTTGCTACATAATGGAATATTTGTGGTTTTAGCTAAAAGCTTCACCCTTTCTGAGTTAATACCAACAGAGTCCATCGTGATAGTAAAATGAAACCAAAAAGCAACTTTCATTTTAAAGAACAGGTGAAATGAATAACAGTATAAAAAGGAGCCAAAGGAAAACTGCTCATTTAAGTGTGTATTGTTTGTTTGTATCACAAATTAAGTTTGTGATGTGGGGATTATTTGTCTTCTTTAGGTGCTACAAACCCATATACAGAAGCCAACTATAAGCCTGCTTTTTTATCAGATGATGAATTAAAACATCTTATTCTCAGGGTATGTTTCAGCTTTTAATTATATTAATGGCTGTGAATATAATTCTCCCAAAGCAAAACACCACTATTTTTCTGCCTTTTATCTCAGCTTAAGAATGTTTTGATTATAGAGAATAATGTAGAAATTTGTAAGACTATTGCATAAAGTCACTGGGTTTTAAAGATAAGTAACATATCTAAAATTAAGCAGAAGGATTTTAAGGGGATATCTGAGGAAACTGATACTTTGATGGTAACCATCTGAATCTTCAGTTATTTCATGAAATGAACCAAAATTACATAAACAATTTTCTTAGACTTTCTGCAGTGGGCTACCTTGACATGATTATTAGTGTGTGTATATATT
>VXAA01002535.1:337675-382690 GCA_013399115.1 Anseranas semipalmata | reverse complement strand
TATACACACATGTATACAATGTGTATATATATACATTTATATATATATATATTTAGTATATTCGTTATATACAATGATATAATGAACGCTTTGTTTAGAGCTCACTGATGTAATGTGACTTAGTATGTTTGGCTGCTTGCTGTATACGTTTGTAACGCAGAGAGTATATATGGCTTGTGTCAATAATAAAGCACTTTTAGTAGCTTGTGTAATTTGTGAAGCACTGCAGTGGCCAGATGCAGCATATTCAGAACTGAATTTCTGCAGTATTCTGACTTTAGAAGTATAAAGTTAGGGACTAAACCTGCATGCTTGTATGTGGCTGAAAAATAGTATTTTCAAAACAGGAAAAACTTGCCTACAGATGCATAAATAAATACCCAGGTTATGTTTGGTTTCTCAAATAGGAACTATGGAATAAATGCAGTTAAAATAATATTTTAATGTAAAAACAAAAGCATTATTAAACACAATTGTAATATTACTGGGAAAAATATGGATGCTTTCTTCCCATAAAGGTGATTGTAAATTCTGCCCAGAATGATGTCAGAAATATTCGCAGATGCGAAAAAACTGTATTGTAATTTCATATCTTGTCTGTTGACTCAGTTATCTCTGAATGTTAAGAGAGTTCTCCTAGTGTAGAAATCCTGCTATATACAAAGTGTTTTAAAGGTTATAATGATGCAATGAAGATGTATAACTTAGTAATTTACCTTTTTTTTTTTTTCCTAATTAGGCAGCAGATGGATTTCTTTTTGTTGTGGGCTGTGACAGAGGGAAGATACTGTTTGTTTCAGAATCTGTCTTCAAAATCCTCAACTACAGTCAGGTATTCTTTTCCATTTTAAGTAATGTTAGGCCTTAAAAGATTTAAAAGCTATTTTATTATTATGTATTTATATGGGAGGGGTATTTGTGTGAATAGTCTGTCTTGAAAGCTGAGGTTTGTATCAGAGAAAGCTTTTCTCTGCTATGCTATTAAAAAAGCCTACTTCTGGCTTCCATTCAAACGAAGGAGGTAAAAAGATACTGACTTTACTTCACTGATTGTAATGCATTCTGATTAGGGTTTTACCATCAGGCTTGCAAGAAGTGTTAACTAATTTGGCTTGTAAACAAATATTGAAAAATCAGTCTGAGGTTCCTCCAATAGCTTTACATGAATTTTTCAACTTAGTTATCTTTCTGTTCTGTTTCTGCTGGCATACTTACTAATGGAAACTGGGAAGCAATAATACCAAAGCCGGGTTTTTAAATATATGCTTAACATGAAGTGTAACTTGCAACATATAGAATCATAGAATATCTCAAGTTGGAAGGTACCCATAAGGATCATCGAGTCCAACTCCTAGCACTACACAGGTCTGCCCAAAAATATATCGTATATCGTATGAATAATAGTCTTTATTCTTTCTGTCACCTGCCCTCCTTCCCAACTTTAAAAACTGTATTAGCTTCAAAAGTTTTCATCAGCCAGATTTTAGGTATGTACTAAATACCTACTAATCATGTAAATATTGAAAAAGAACATTTGCAACTAGGATTTTTACTTCAAATTCTGTACCATACAAGATGAAACTGAAGAGAATTGAGAATATTTTTTGTTGGTGGATTGAGCATACTATTTCCGTAAAGCTCTTACTGAAAATAATGACAGTACTTACTATGTAACGTAATAATAACTTCAAAACATACAGAGAAAACCAATGCTTTCCATTTAATCCTGGATCTGAGATGTTTGATGTTCATTGGTTAGACCTATATGTAGAAGGATTCTTTATAATTGATGCTAAAATTGGGAAAATATACTGTACAATTATTTTAATTTTTGCTTGAATGTTCAATCCCTACAGAATGATTTGATTGGTCAAAGTTTATTTGATTACCTTCATCCTAAAGATATTGCCAAAGTGAAGGAGCAGCTCTCTTCTTCTGACACTGCACCGCGAGAAAGGCTTATAGATGCAAAAAGTGAGTATTATTTCTTTTCAAAAAATATTTCTGCATATTTGGTTAACACACAAAGTGCATGTGTGGGGTGCTGTTGGACTGGTGTGTCGTGCCAAGGAAGAGACAGAAGAAAAAGTGTGAAACAGATACCTGAATGTAGAAGCCCATAGGTTTTGCATGCGCTGCAGTATAGATGCATTAGTTTAGCTGGCTTCACTTGTGAGGTATTGTCTGTTTTCCAATGCATCAAAGGTTTAATTTTTCCCATTAAAACATGAAGTGTCTGTTCTAATCCTTCATTATCAATGGTCAGAATACACTCAAAAGTATTTTGGTTATCCACAGCTGTCAGTCATGANCACGTGTTATTAATGTGAGGAAATTTTTTTTTTTTTTTTTTTTTTTTTTTTTTTTTTTTTCTGCCACTTCCAGCAATGACCTAACCTTTCTCTTACAAGGTTTTTAACCCGGTCCTTGGAATCATTTCCTACTATGTCTGTTAGTTCTACTCCATTCTGGTGTTTTAAAGTAGTTCTGTATCTATGCTGTTTTGAGGTGAGTGGGTGTTTAATTCACTCTCATAACAGGAGTCTGTGTTGCTTAAGTAGAAGGTGGTATCTTACAACTGCAAATTTCCAGGTCGTTAAGTCTCATGCTTGTCAAGAGCAGAAATCTGTAGGACTCAATCTCAAAGAAGCCACCAGCTCAACTTCAGAAACTAGAGCTAAGAGAGGTCATTCCAGGGCACTGAGCCTAGAGGCTCCAGCTGGATCAGCTGAAGTTGTTCTGGCTCCTGGTTTTGTCTGGTCATCAAACATGTCTATCCAGTGCTATCCCCTTTCCTATATGCCTCTGACAAAATTAGGGGAAAAATAACTACCACAAATTACAGTTTTCCCATCTGCTATGTTAGACCAACTGATAAGTTTTCAAGAACAAATATTCTTAAGAGTACTAGTATTTTTTTTGTTTGTTTTTTGTTTTAAGTTGGCGTAAGTGACTCGGGCACGACCTGTACTCTATGCACTGAATGGCAGTTTAGAGTGTATGTGGTGCAGGACAGTCTGAACACCTTGAGGTGACCTCCCTCAATTCTAGTTTTAACAGAGGCACTCTTAACACTAAAACATTGGTGTCACTGTTTTCCTCCTTACATTAAAAGATGACAGGGTCCTAGAAGGTTTTGTATGTTTATAGCTGTTCATTTATTTATATCTTCATGCGTAATTGGTTGAAGTGGATAGCAAGCTGTGGAAAAGTTGCTGTGTGATTTAAATCCTCCATCAGATTTTGGAGAACTGTCCCCTGGAGCTCCAGCTGCATCTTTGGCCTTGCTGATACTCTGTGCTTCTGACTCATGGCAAGCATCTTCCTGGCGCTCTGTTTGTACCAGCACTCTGTTGTTGGCTTCCAGAGTTGATGTGCATTTTCTCCAGTTACTTTACATAGGAAAGAATGTAAGATCTCACGCAAGTATGTGATAAAGGTCAGGACTTATCGTTAGGGCATATTCATATGAACTTAATTCTTTGAGGATAGAGAGACTTCTTACACATAACTGAAGGTCTTGGGGATTTGCAGTCCCTGTGTATGTCACTGCTACCTTTTCCCCCTTCAATCATAGAATCATAGAAGGGTTTGGGTCGGAAGGGACCTTAAAGCCCGTCCAGTTCCAACTCCCCTGCTGTGGGCAGGGACACCTCCCACCAGACCAGGTTGCCCTAAGCCCCATCCAACCTGGCCTTGAGCAATTCCAGGGATGAGGCATCCACAGCTTCCCTGGGCAGCTTGTGCCAGTGCCTCACCACCCTCTGAGTAAAGAATTTCCTCCTAACATCTAATCTAAATCTCCCCTCTTTTAGTTTAAAGGCATTACCGCTTGTCCTATCACTACACACCCTTGTAAAAAGTCCCTCTCCAGCTTTCTTATAGGCCCCCTTTAGGTACTGGAAGGCCACTATAAAGTCTCCCTGAAGCCTTCTCTTCTCCAAGCTAAACAAT
This sequence comes from Anseranas semipalmata, assembly GCA_013399115.1. Classification (NCBI taxonomy): domain Eukaryota; kingdom Metazoa; phylum Chordata; class Aves; order Anseriformes; family Anseranatidae; genus Anseranas; species Anseranas semipalmata. Next base: position 378,736 of record VXAA01002535.1, on the reverse strand, counting down.
TCCAGCTCTTTCAGCCTTTCTTCACAGGAGAGGTGCTCCAGCCCTCTGATCATCTTCATGGCCCTCCTCTGGACGAACTCCAACTGCTCCACGTCTTTCTTGTGCTGGGGGCCCCAGAGCTGAACACAGGACTCCAGGTGGGGTCTCACAAGATCAGAGTAGAGGGGGAGAATCACATCCCTTGACCTGCTGGTCACACTTCATTGTCAAAACAATGAAAAAATCTGATGTCTAGAGACACTGCAGTTGAGAGGGTCCTGGAATGGCACTGGGCCTGTTCCACTCTGTACATGCATATATGCTCTTTGGGTGTGTTCTGTGATTTAAAAAAAAGTCTTCCAGTCTGAAGGATCATGGGCTTATCCAGTGACTATATGTATGAAGTATTGCTCTAGTTATGGGTAAATAATCTCTCTCTATTTTTAATGAGTTGATTAGTGTTCAAAGAAATCATGTTTATTGCAAAACTTGTGTGGACTTTTACAATCTATTTCTAATCTTTGCATTTAGAAGCCTGTGTTTTCAAGCTTGCGTCAATGCTTTCACAATAGAAAATGTAATCAGAAAATCTTCTAATGTTGATGTGGTCAGTTGAGTCTGTTAGTATCCTGCGCATGTTCACTTAAATGAAAATCTCCAAAGTAGCACTTCAGCTTCTGAAGGAGGGGATATAACAGTTGGGATTTCTGCGCAAGTCCTAGCAAAGTTAAAACATCGTACAGTTTAGTTGTATGATGTAATCATTTGTACAGTTAACTTTTTACCCAATAAAGAAGGCTTCCTCACTTCCTCTGTTTGCTACAGCTGGACTCCCAGTTAAAACTGATATAACACCTGGGCCATCACGACTATGTTCTGGAGCAAGACGGTCCTTCTTTTGTAGGATGAAGTGCAATAGACCTTCAGTGAAAGTAGAAGATAAGGATTTTCCTTCAACCTGTTCAAAGAAGAAAGGTAACAATTCTGTATTTTACTATCAAATGCAATGGCAGTCAGGCTTTTTTTATATAACTGCTCATTTGCAGTGGTTAAGTTTTTGATATTTATGGAATGGTGTCAATGTTTCTTCCTAAGATATTGTTATGTGAACTATGTCTTGGTCTGTTACTTTTTCCTCTTCATACTGTTTTCGCTTTTTCCTCTCTTACACATTGTATTAGCATATAAAGCCAAATTCTCCTCTCTGCTTTCGTGGGGAAGTTTGTGCTGACGGTTCTGGTGTGGATATTGTATCTTCAGATGCCAATCATTATCACATTCACTCTTAACCTTCTAGCCCATGTTTCCAGTAAAGGGAAGCTGTTACCCATTCTGCTTTTCTGCTCCATATTTGACAACTAATATTTGGATGGATATCCAATTTATAAAATGAGTTTCTTATGAGTTCGTGTGTGTTTTAGTACATTCTGAGTACCGGAAACATAGTATTTCTACACCAGAAGTAATTGGTCATAATGTTATCTAAGGTTTTGATATTTTTTTTTCCTCTGCAGTGTATTATTCCAGACATGTTGGAGTATATATTTAGTCCGTGTTTGAAAGTTTCTACTTTTGAGTACTTTGGAGAATGCATTTTGTATTAGTTAAAGTAGAAAGTGTCAACTAGAGAAGGCAACTTCACTGTTTTGTTTCTGGATGTGACAGCTGCTCCAAGTACTTCCTGTCAATTTCAGACATAGCGTTCAACCTTGTATCACACTTAAGTGCTCATCCCTGAGTAAATCACTTTGTGCAGTTAGACACAGGGTTTTTTCTCTACCTTTCTATGAAAGTCTCCTTCCTTGCAGTTATAAGGCCTGCTCAGTGCTGAGGAGTGTGAGTTCTCCTTTCAGATGCTGACTGTATTACTCATCATTGTGAATCTTAGTCTTTGCCTCTAGGTACAGCTTATCCTCTGTATATCCAAAGAGTGTATTTTCTGCCAGCCAAATTGTTTTGTTCTTTGTAGGAGCCTCATGTTGAGTTGAAAAAGATGTCTTATTTACTTATTTAATAATATACTAATTTCTTCAGACAGTCCTTTAGGTTATTAGCATCCTTTGCTGAAATAGTAAGATGTGATGCAATTTCTACTTAAAGATGATCAAAAGAGGCCTTGGTCTGAACGATGTGGTGTTTCAGTATAAGCAATGATTTTGTAGAGATAAATTGTATATGGATTTATCTCAAATGAGCTGTGTTGAAACATGAGTACTGAGAAAGCCCTTAGCGAGCAGTATCACAAATATCCTGGATAAAAGAGGAGGTGCATTTTAGCAGAACTGAGAGATGAAGTTCTCCAAAAGCATTATCAACGGCCTAACTGCTTTTCTGTTTTTTGTTGTTTTTTTTCTTTTTACAGCAGACCGCAAAAGCTTTTGCACTATCCATAGTACAGGTTATTTAAAAAGCTGGCCACCAACAAAAATGGGACTAGATGAAGATAATGAACCAGATAATGAGGGTTGTAATTTAAGCTGTCTTGTTGCAATTGGACGGCTACATCCTCATGTAGTACCACAGCCAGTCAACGGTGAGATCAGGGTGAAACCTACAGAATATGTTTCTCGACATGCAATAGATGGAAAATTTGTTTTTGTAGATCAGAGGTAAGAATATTTGTAATAACTTCCACAAAAAGTCACTGTCCAGCACCGATTTACTGATAGCGTGATATACTTAAAGAAGTATAAATACCATTCTGTTCTTTTCAGCTTTTTACTAAATCCCAACTGCAAGTTATTTTGTTTTTTGAGACTCACAGGAGAGAGAAAGGGTAGTACTATCTTGTAGCTGTTACAAGGCAGCTTTACTTAGGTTTAAAGTCTCAGAATTACAATACCTCTAAAGTCGTTTAGAAACTCTTATATCCCTGCAGCGGTGACAGGTCAAATAAAATACCTGAGAGTTGTTGGTGTTATGTACTTTTTTAATTACCTGAGAATTAGAAAGAGTATTCTTAATGAATTTTTTTTTCTTCTAAGCTGAAAATAACTTTCAGCATTACTTGCTCCTTGTCCATCTTCAGAGTGTGTTTTAGTAAGCTGTCATTAATACTTCAACTTGGGAAAAAAAAAACACAATTTTCCCTTTTTTTTTTTCTTTGTTTTCCTCCCTTCCTTCCCTTTTCCCCCTCTGGTTCACCAGGGCAACAGCCATTTTGGCATACTTACCCCAGGAACTTCTAGGTACTTCGTGTTATGAATATTTTCATCAAGATGATATAGGACATCTTGCAGAATGTCATAGACAAGGTATGATTATGAATAATTTGGTAAATAAATTTTGTAAAAATACTGGGAACAATTGTGTATTAAGAAAAATTAAGCAAACTTGAAAAGATTTGGGTATCTCTGTAAATGCTTTAGTTGAGAACATTGGTTTGCTTGTGCCAAACAATATGATTGTCTTAGACTTCCATGGCTTTTTTGTGAATATTTGAGGCTCACATTGGGTAAGGGGGGATGACTGCGGAAATAACATTTTTCCCCAGGGGTGAAAGGGAGAGATTAACTGAATTGAGTTTTCCATGACTCTGCTTACGTGATCAGGCTGCCTCTTCCACACAAAGTTACTCACTTTCTGTCTGTTTCTAGTTTTGCAGACAAGAGAAAAAATTACAACTAACTGCTACAAGTTTAAAATAAAAGATGGTTCTTTTATTACATTGAGGAGTCGCTGGTTCAGTTTCATGAACCCTTGGACCAAAGAAGTAGAATACATTGTCTCAACAAATACAGTTGTTTCGTAAGTATTTTTCACTTAGCAGATGCATGTAAATACTGATTGTTTTGCACTGTTTTCAGATGAGATTTGGCATAACTACATGCACATCTTCTGCGTGACAATAGGTGTCTTCTCCAAGTAACACCCGGAACTGCACACATGGGGGGAGTGGAATTAGTTTAATAACTGCAAGCTAGACTAAATAGTGCTTATAAAAGCTGGCGGAAATATCAGTATTTTTTTTCATTGGGAAAATCAGGGGTGTCGATCTCTGTAGGGACTCATGGGAGATGCATTTCTTCCCCCTCCCCTTTTTTTTTCCCTTGAGGGTTCTGTACAGCTGCAGTGCCTTCACAGTGGAGTAACAGTTGCAGAGGAATTTATCTTAAGAAAGATGCTGTTTGGGTTCTGCGTTGCATACTTTTGAGTTGTAACACGGTGTTTTATTTCTGTTGTTTATCTAGCCTTGGTGTCAGTCACAGTGCTTCTTTCACAGAGGTGATAGTGACTCACAAGCTGCTTAAACCCTGAAGCATTCCATTTTGACACACTGGCAGAGTGACTGTTCTGCAGGGCTTTTTATCACTGATTCTTCTAATTCTTGAAATCCACAGCACCAACGTACTTGATAGTGGAGACGCGGCCTTTCCACAGCTTGCAGCTTCTCCACATAGCATGGACAGTGTTCTTCAGGCTGCAGAAGGTAACTGCCAATAATTTCCATGCAGTCGAGTAGTCATGTCTCGTTAGCAGCTAATCCTACATGCACAGATTTGTTGCAGTCTTGCACTGAGAATTTGTGTAAAGAAAAATATGGTTTAGGGCAAAAAAGTGCTAGTGCAGTTCTTGTCGTGTTGAACTTAAATACCAGCTTTGTCTGTAAGCTGATCAAAGAGAAGCGGATGAGCCAGAAAGAAGAAATAAGTATAAACAGGGCTGAAGGAGTGATGTAAAGGAGAATGTTTGCCTTCATGGTTGGGGCTATTTGTGCACTGCCCCACAGCAACTTCAAGTTCTGTGGTTGGTGCACATGACCACTCAGAGGGTGGCTGGATCATAAAACTTAGTTTAGCTGTTCAGCTTATAACCCCACACGTCCCCTTGATTTGACTTTCTGTCAAGACATGAAGACTGACATCTGGTAATTGTCAGGGGATTGTTACCACCGCTAAAGATCACTAAAATATCTTTTATAACAGGTGGTGTGCAGCATAATGTGGAGCAGAGATTGATTTAATAACCAAGTGTTACTGGAGCAGGATTGAATTGAGGAGAAGTAGGAGGATACAGTGACAGCCTAAGGATGAAGGACTGGGGAGGAAAGATGGTGATAGTACCGATACTTTCCGGAGTTGGGAACCATCGCTTTTAGAGACCCTGTTTACCAGATACTACTTTTATCAGCTGCGTATTTACAGCTGTAGAGCAAGGATATTGTGCATGTTTGGAATTACTTCATAAGTTGTATACAAATGCTTAGCAAAACAGTGTAAGACTTCAGCAGAGTTGGGTTTTTCAGTTCTCTCTGTTCTGAAAAAAGAGGTTCAGTAAGTGGAACTATGGAGGAGGAAGGGTAACAAAGCATGGGACAGTTAGCAGGGTGGTAGGAAGAGAGGCTATGTGGGTACGATGGTTAGTAATCAGATGTGGAGTAATGGCAGTAATGTAGTCTCCAGGCCTTCTGAGGATGGAAAAAAATATAGAACAAACTAATTCTTGCCACAACATAGCCTTTGAGATGAAACCAGACATACAATATTGTTATACTGACACTTCTTCTCCCTGGAAGAAGAAAGTTGAGTAAATTTCAAGTGTTTCTGGCTCTGCTAAGGATTTGATGAGCTTTTAGGTGAACCTTCTTGCCTCCTGATGGGTCTGAGCTATAAAAGATACTGAAGGTTGCTATTGTTAAGTATGAATTTCTAAAAGAAGGCAATTATCCGTTATGCATAAACAATACTATGTGGCTTTCTTCCCCTTTCAGTATGGGATCTTTTCTTTACTATGCCTTGGAATAGATCAGGCTCCTTCCTGACTACCTCTCAAGTGTTGTGCAAGTGTCAAGTCACATGAAAGAAACAATGACCTTCTAACTGTTCTGACCTCACTTTTTCCTCCCTTCTTAGATACTTGCAGTTACCTACAGGGGCTTGATTTATGTTTATCAGGTGATTTGGAGTTATTCCATATTGTCTGTGCTGGCAAGTTCTTCACCCAAAGTAAAGAATAAACATGGCTGCAGATGAGCCTATTCAGCTATAGAATAAAGCAGCTGTGATGAGCTATTCTTTACTAAGTCTGGCCAAGAGGTACTACCAGATGCTTGAAACAGCCACATTCTGATCAGAGTCAGAACATGTGTACCTAGTGGCACACAGATGTCCAAGAGATGCAGCATAGCTGAGTTGAAGTCAGAGCTTTCCATACATTTGAAGATACTCAACAGTTGTTGGAATTATAAGTAAATAGTTTGTGTAGTTCTGACAAGCTGTGGGACCTTTTACCTAAATGCCTTTTGCCTAAATACAAATGCTTTCTGGAAAATATTTGCAAGCTTTTATCTGACCTTAAGATACCTACTTGTTTCAGGTGGCCCCAAAAGGACCCATCCTACTGTCCCTGGAATTCCAGGTGGAACAAGAGCTGGGGCAGGAAAAATAGGGAGAATGATTGCTGAAGAAATCATGGAGATTCACAGGTGAGAGAAAATGATAGTGAGTAAGAAGTAAGAAGAAAATCAGCATTGTTCTTTGAAGAAAAACCTCCTTATTTCCTTTTAAATTGAATGTGATACAATTGCATTTTATAAGTAGATGGCTACAGGTACCTATTCAGAATATAGGAGGCAGTCAAATCCCACAGTAAAAGAATGAAAAAGTTACAGCCTTCCAGCTTTCTGCTCTAAAAGACTAATTTTGGAACTTTTTTTTAACAGTGATAATTATCTGTTTATCAAAAACAGTAGGTAAAAAGAGCAGGTAACTAGAAACTTTTCCAGACTATTATTTTCAGAGATTTAGGGCATAAGCAACACAAGCTATTGACTACATGCCAAAAAAGTAATGCTGTTAACTTAACAACTACAAAAGCATCTGAGTAAAACATGTACATTCAGCTTGTGGAGTTCTCCCACAGTGTTTTGAGCAAGGACACTATGGTTAAGCTTGAGACAGTCCATCTGAGTGTCAAGATCTAGGTCTCTAACAGGGAGTTTTGTAGCACCTTTCAGTATGGGACCATAGTAATATATAGCTGGTTCTCAGAACAGCCATCTCATCTCCATCCCTTGTGTGAGCAGCGACTTTCAGCGGGTGTCACTATTAATTTCCACTGGCTAAGAATCCCCTTTCTTCTTGGTTTTCTTGAGAATTGTTCCCCTTCCCTTAAAAGTGGTCTCATCCAGCAGGGGTTTAGCAGCAATCTTTGCAGTTTCAGCGTATCTTTTAGGTTTGTTTCTGCTCCAGGCCAGAGACTACCTACATACTTAGGGAATAATAGACCTATCACATAAGGCTTCCTTCCTGTCTGTAAGAATAGGAGGGGAAAAAAAAAGCTACACCCAGGTTGAGCCAATACTCTGAAACTTACCCTCCCTTTCAGTAGCTGTAAAACACTTAATTAGCTTCAGTAAGTTTAGTGGTATACCTTACCACCCATGTTTTCATTTCATTTCAAGACCCTGGGTTAGTTCCAGTCCTTGTTCCACAGCTGTTACTATTTTCCAAAGCTGCCTTCTGTTCAGCTTTCCCAGGGGAACTCTGCCAAGGATAAGATTCCCATCTCCATTGCTTTTCTCTGTAGCTATCCCACCTCCATTTAATCTAGGAATGTGTTGGTTTTATAACTAATACATTATTCATTAATAAAAAGACTTTTGATCAAGGTAAAGAAAATGGAAGTGAAAAAAATGCTGATTCAGAGGGTTTTAAAAAATAAATACATATATTAACTATTTCACATGTCCAGCATACTTCTATAGCAGTAGCCCATTTAATGAATCTAGGTGAGTGCAACTGAGACAGCTCACGTTCTTAGCTTGTAGAAGCTGAAGTATAAAATACAAGAAATGAGGTTTTCCTCAGTGCCCAGGACCTTTTCCTTGCTCTCTCTCTGTGAAGGCTGTACAGGAACAAATAAGGGAGAAAGGAGGGTGGCATAGGAAAGAGGTAAAGTTTGCAGACTGAGCAAGCCGGGCCGCTTACCCATAAACTTTATCAAGCTGCAAATAAAAAAGTGTTACTGCTGATTTGGATAATGTTGAAAATTGATGAAACTATAAAAATGAAGTCCATGCTTTTAAATACTGTATGCCTGATATTAAGGTCAGTATTTGAAACTCCAAGTCTCTGGCACATGAGTCTCAAAGTTTCTGGTAAATTTATTCCCTTTGTTATCCATACAATAGGATAAGAGGATCATCGCCATCTAGCTGTGGTTCAAGTCCACTGAACATTACCAGCACACCACCGCCTGATACGTCCTCCCCAGGAAGCAAGAAGGTAAGAACAAGCTTTACAGTCTCACAGCAGAAGGGACAAGCAAATTGCGATCATGCATATACAACTACATGTGGTGTTGGACGCTTAAGTGCTTGGCTGAAAAAGTCTGACAACAGGTGAAAAGTGTTCCGGGGAGTAAAATCCTGCTACAGTAGTCTTTAAAGTGCAGAGACTAGGGGTTCTTAAGCACTGACAGCTTTTGAAATCCACCCGCTCTTTACATCTTTTTTTTTAAAAAACAGATGCAAGAAACAGCTCTCTTCATGTCTTGATCCTCCAAAAACTCTTTCACACCACGTACTGGTGAACACTGGAATTGCTATCGTTTGAGCACTCATGGTGCTCAAATGAATCACAACAGTTATACTGTACTGCTGTAGCACAAAATATGACAATTAGATGCTTCACTGTACACTGACATTTTATTTTTAAGATTGCTTAAGAAGCATTCACATACCATTACTAACACTTAACCTCCCAAGCACTTTGTACTGGCTGCATTTAAGTCATCTAGTAAATTGCTACTTAGAGTTGTTGTATTCAAGGCAAGAAGAGCACTTATCCAAATCCTTATTCAAGCACTGCCACAGATTTAACTTTTTCCCAGAAATTATGATGACTATACATAAGAATTGCTTGACTGGAGCATATAATTGACAGTAAATATTTCCATCTATTTCTGGTTTACTTTTACTTTGCTCTTGAAATAAAGCTTGAAGTTGGAACAAACTCAGTTGTAGTTCTAGGAACAGTCATTCTTGCTCCTTCTGCCCAACAATAATTCAACACCTATATATAAGGGCTACTGTAACATAACGTAACAAAGGAAAATACACATGGAGAGTTGGGTATTTCTAATAGTATACCCCCTCATTATTTCTCCTTAGAAAACTAAGTTTGCTAGAAACAACACAAGTTCCAGCTGATGCTGCCCTCAGAAGGGAGCTCAGAAGTACTCACCTTCTAGTGTATGCATATCTGAGCAGTTCAAAACTATGGTTCAGGTTCAGCTATTCCTTTGCTATTTGTTTAAAAATCCCAGAGAAGGCGCTTCTGTTTCTGCCTGGTGTGAGCTCCGGTGTACACAGTAGCCTGTGCTGCTCTGTATCAAAAAATTGTTAGACTTGAGCTCCAGGAGCAATACTCAGTTCATGCAGTCTCCCTCTACCTGGGAGGATTGTACTCCTAAAACTGAGGATCTTAGTTGTCAATACTTTACGTGCACTGTATTTGTAAATTCAGAAGCATTCTGTAGTTAGTTAGCTGTAATAACTCTCACTTGCAGATGGAATATTTACAGTGATGATGCCCAGAAAGCCTCTCAGGACTTTTTCTAGCAGTTTTTCAGAAGTTACTTTCAGAAGTTTAGCATTTAGTGCTGACTTACCACCACCAGAAAGGAAGAGATCTACTATCCATCTGATGATACCTGCTTGATGGGCATAATACAGAGGAAAGTAGTTCTTAGTTTACAATTAGTCTGATTAGCCTTTAGGTGCTGGTTTTGTTTTCAGGAAGTCCAACCTCCCTATATTAAAAATCCTAATATAAAAACAATTTAGACATAACATTTCATGCTGTTTTATGGATTCTATTTTGTCTTTCAAGATCCTGAATGGTGGCACTCCAGACATTTCTTCAGCTGGGTTACTATCTGGGCAAATCCAAGATAGCTCTGGTTACCCGTATTCTGACAACTCCTCCATTCTTGGTAAGTGAAGTCATACACAAATGCACCTCAATATCAGCTAAACACACAGAAAATTGTAACAAGATGATTGCTATTAGCAGTGACTTGCTTTTACCATCTGCAGTACATTGCTGAGCAATAAAGCTCATAACCTACCACTTTGTTTGCCTAAAGGGGTGGATACAAGTGTAGCCTGGCAGTCTGCTTTGCTAGCTTACTTTATATTACCATTTTTTAAGTGGTGTTTAGAAGCCTCTCTTCTCTTGCTGAATTGGTGTGAATGAGCTGAATGCCTGGCCTGCTTTTTGTGAGTACTTTTAAACAACTTGAGATGAGAAGGAAGGCTCGTGGTCCTGGTCTGGTCATGTCTGAGAAGTGACCTAACCTTTGTACTCTGACACCCAGGTAGGTGTCAATTGTATCCCTGAAACTGCAGTAACCAGGATATCAAACATGTTAATACTCCCCAAATAGTTCAGCCTGTTCAGGTACTCTACTTCAAGTCATATGGCAAATGAACAAAATAAAACAACTTGACAACTTACTGTATTTATCCTTACAGGGGAGAACTCTCATATAGGCATTGACATGATTGACAACGATCAAGGATCAAGCAGCCCTAGCAATGATGAAGCAGCAATGGCAGTAATAATGAGCCTTCTTGAAGCAGATGCAGGTCTTGGTGGCCCTGTAGATTTCAGTGATTTGCCGTGGCCCTTGTAAATGGTGCACCTTGCTTCAACATCCAAATATCAAAGTGCATTTATTGGTGGAGTTCTACAGTCTGTGAAGCTTGTTGGATTGAGAAGCTTTTATGTATGAATTTCATAAAAGCCATATCAGAATGCAATTCATTCTACTACGTGTAACTTCAGACAAAGTGGAATAACCTGCTACAGTGTTCTGTGTTGATTTGGTTAGCTGTGTATAGCTTGCAATACCTGTATATTTTGGATTTTGTTTGAATTTATTTTTTTTAAATCACTGTGCAACTCACTGGCATCAGTGGTAGCTTTTATATGCAAATGACCATTTCAGATGTATGGTGTGTTTTTACACTGCAAAACAGTCCCAATGTGGATATTTCTTATACTAATTGTACCATAAAGCTGTTTATTCTTTCTTGTAAGAATCCTTTACTATAAATATTGTTAAAGTGTAATGTATTAGACAGTTAAATATTTTTAAAATAAATGTTTCCCTTGTTCTAAGATGGAGCATTTACTTTGATAAATAAATTTGATAAAACCCTGCTGAAGATGCATGCTAGAAGCAGTTGCCTATTTATCATTTCTTTAGCTTTTGGAGGAAAAGGGAAGAAAAACAATGCCTTACACCATTCTGTCACTACAATAAATGTCTAGAGAAGCTATTACTCATCAATTTCAGTTTAAACTAAGAAAAAAACTTAAAAGAATAAGGTGCGTTAAGACAGTCTGACAGTGCAAGATTTCTCTTTAAGAAATACCTGTTTTTCACATAGATGGTTAATATTAAGTAATCTTCAACCACCCCAAGGAAAAAAAAAAACAATTTTCAAAACTCATCTGTATACTTAATCTCATTCACAATCATTCAAACCATTAAAATAATGGAAATTTTATTTGCATGAAAAACTTGTTTACAATCATCAATAAATGAAGAATGAACCATTTGCATTTTCCTATTTCATGACACTTATGAAAAATTTAGTAAATAAATATTTGTGAACATATTAAGGTAAGGCAAAATTTAAGATAAAGCCCCTATCCATTGTTCACAACTTTTGAACATAGCTCACGCTGCAAACAAGTGAAAAAATTCACTGAAGAACTTTGAGTTTAACAAGATGTTACATGGGTAATTGAATCATGTCCTCAATCCAAAAACCCAAGGGTAAGTAGTTTTGTGCTCAACCATATACAATAACTTTAAAAGGGTCAATCTATTCAGAGCAAAACTATTTACAGTTAATACTTTTGATAGAAGCACTTTGTTAGTATTGTGCAATACATTTATAAAAAATGGCTTGAAATTCCATTTATCAACCATTTGTAAAGTGCTACTATCAATTCCAATTCGGCATGCTAACCCCTGTGTGACAATACTGAATGTACACTAGCCACCAGCATCCCATTGTTTTTGATGGGCTTAAGAGTGAGGACAGTCCAGCATACAAATAACCAATGTCACAAACCTACTGGTAAACAAATACATGTATGTAACCGTAACCCCAGGATGTTTTATCTGTACTCTTTCAAAACCAATCAGATACTCCCCTTAGTCTTTTAAAAGGTCCATACTGCAATATCCTAAACACTGTTACACAATGGAGAAAACTGGAATTGCAGCGTAGTATGAATTGAGTACAGAGTCACTTTAAAGTAGCATGCTTTTGTTTTCTTAACAGTCTAGATCAGAGGAGTGGGTTTTGTCCCTCAGTATCCATCTCACTGTTATTAGGTGGAGGGTGAATAGGCAGAATATCCAGCTCATCTACTTGGGGGGTAGGATGCATTACCACAAGCTGGTCCTGCGGTATATCTGCTGCCGCTGCTGCTAAATTTGTAATAGATTTGCTTTTCACACACTGAAAGTCAACATGCCGACTCTTTCCTTCCTCCTTCTCCCATGACATCCGAATAAATGGCCTTTGGACATAGTTGTAAATCACCTCTGGCCTTCCACCTGGTCGCTTTTTCACTTTCTCTTTGTATGTAGGGTAACCTAAGAAACATTAGAGTACAGCAGAAGTTAACATTTCCCCTACTGTTTAGTTCAGGGTTTTCTTTCACAAAAAAGCAATGCATGGAAGCATAACGAAGATTAGCAGTTGTTACCATCAGCATCCTGAATGGAAACATTCAGTTGTGTTGTTCTTATTGTTATCTAAGCAAGGACAACATAGAGACAAAGGCTAAAATACCACAGAAATTGTAATGAAAGAGACTACAATACTATCGATAATGTAGGCATTGCCACAAGAAGACTCTCCAAACTTTACAGGCAAAGCCAGTTGCTTCTTCCTCGAACCAAAAGTGTCAGGTTGTTTTTAATACACTGTGACCTGGAAAGCAAGAAACGAGACCTCAAAAGTAGAGAGCAGTGTTGCTCTCATCTGTGCTTCAAGTTCCAAAGCAGAATCCTAGCACTTTTGCCTCATCTCACATTCCACCCAGCTCCCCCAGTTAAGAAAATACATGGTTTTAGACCAATTATCAGTTCTGGTTATGCTATGGTTATGTTCAAGACATGTCTCCCCTCTGCGCTAAGCAATAATGTTCATTACTAGAAAGTTGCATATTATTATGGGGCATTAGCATTACAGTTTAGTCAAATAGTTGCTCTTTGTCTAAAAGAAAACATGCCAGCAGAATGAATGTGGTATTAGCCAGTATTACAGACAAAAACAGTTCTTGTTTAGTTTAATGGCATGTCAGTCTGAAGGCTTGCACTTTGTTCAGTTGAACTTATTTTTAAAGATTGCAAGCTGTTAAAGCATTTGCTTTTGGTTGGCAAATTACAAATGTAACCATGACAACTTGGTGAGTGAATGCTAGAAACCCTGCAAATTACAAAGACTGGATTTTTAAATATTTGGGTCAAATCAGAAAGAAAATTAAATACAAAGCAACCCAGTTGTTACATTCATGATAAAAATCCAAGACAACCAACTGTAGTTGTCTTTTGCAAGGCCAAACCTCAGACTTCACAGATGAGCCTCCTCAACATACAAGATGTTTGTATCAGATTAATATTTCTTTGCACCTCAGTGATCCATATGATAGGTTTGTATTTCCTGAACGAAAACATCTACCTGCAACTTAAATTTTTCATTTCAAACCCTGAAAAAAGCACTAGACCAAGAACAGAACATATAAAGCTGTAAAAATGCCCCATGACTTCAAATAAAGTACAGCAAGAACAGAGAAGATTCTGCATGAAAAGTAAAGGGAAATGGCATGAGATGCAGGTATAAGACAGTAGAAACCACCTAAATTACTCTGTAAACAGTCTAGCAGCTATATAAATCTTGCAGACCAGTCATGAGCCCGTAAACAGGTTTTCCAGCTGGACCAGTTGTTTATTGGGTACCACTCCCCCAGCCATTTTATCATCTAGCCTCAATATGAAAGATGAATCAAGCCTTATTTCTTCAGCTGTACAGATGATCATAAAGCAGGAACATGCAGCAGACCTGTTTCCCAAAGAGTTAGTTTATAAGCAATGCTCTTCTTACCTTCAATGCCCAATCTGATCTTCTTGAGCCCTCTTTCCTTCAAAACAGATTTGGCCACATCTCTATTTTCAATGTATTTGAAGAATCTATACAACTTCGTGCTGTAAATAACTAAAAATACATTTTAAATGAGGAAAAACTGTATTAAAAGATTAAACTTCTAGTTTAACAAACAAAAAATTTCATTGTCTTGCTTTACTCAAGTACTTCTATTTCAGAATGAGGGGGAGAGACTTAAAACCCCCTCAAAATATCCAAAACAGAAATCAGAAAAAAGTGGCTGAAAGCACTGTGAAAGTGGTTGGTTGCATGTGTTTTTTTTTTTTTTCCCCCTATCAATTTATCCTGTTTCATACACTTAGTCTTTTGCTGGATTTAAGAATATAATCAGACAATTCACAAACCACATTATATATTCCCAACCCCTATCCACAAAAGAGACATCTCATTTTTTTTTCCCCCTTCAAATGGAATTCCTGCAGAGATTTTATGTAGGGCCATACACTTTAGGTAGGGCTGTAGGTTAGCATCCTCCAAAAAGGTAAGTTTTTTTTTTTATTTTAAGAAAAGCAGTAATACTTTAAAGAGACTTCTAGAAAGATCTTATACTATTGGTGCACAGAGAGTATCTCAAGCTCCTACATCCCCCACGAAAACCCGAATTTCAAGTTTTCACACTGAAGAGATTTCCATCTGCAAGAACAGCATATGTCCAGGGAACGTCACTCCATTCACAGTGCTTTAACTCATCTATAGATGAAACTGTTACACTTCAAAATATTAACAGACACTTTTTTCCCCCCCAAAACTAGTTGTTCTCCCACAGTAAACATGACTCCTATCTACCTTCCTTGTCAAGCCATTTCTGAAAAAGTATTTCCTTCCCCCCTCATTGACTGGTAATAAAAATTAGCTCCTCTTTTTAATTAGACTTGAATGTAACATGCAACATATGCTTGAATGAAGGAAACTATTACACAGAACTACCAAAACTAAGTTTTTGTGAAGCATTAGGGATGTTGCAAAGAGTTTGCCAACAGTGCTTATCTATAAGTTAGATGAGCACTTTTACTACTACCTCTACCATAGAGTGGCTTGGTAAGAACAAATGAAAATAAGCTTACTTTGTGAATACTCCTCTCCCATTTGTGGAGGATACTCTTCATCCCAGTCAACAACATCATCATCTGTCAGCACAACAATGTGGCACTCCCTCTCACCACTTTGGGCACTGGCTACCATCAATGGGAGAATCATTTCTTCTAGATAAAACTCAAATTGTTTGCGAGCACCATCATTTGACAATTCATGCATGAGAGCACCTGGAACAAAATTTTAAAAAGCATAGACACATTTGAAAGTTTGGTAAAGAAATGAAGGCAGGAGCAAGAAACACAACAGTTCTGTTTACTTTGTATTATTTACTGTAAGTTCTGTTTACTTTGTATTATTTACTGTAAACAGCTGTAAAGACACTGCTAGTTTATTAGTTTGTGTAAGCTCAGAACTTTTCCACATTTTTACCAGAAGCCACACCAGAAGTTCAAACTGATAGGACTGTCCTGCAGACATTAACATTCTGTTGGGTGAACAGTGGTGTGACTTCAAGTAGATCTCCTTAATGTTTTTACTACCGCTAAACATTTGGTAATTGTATGCAAGACTCCTCTTGGGCTTCCTAAAAGAAATGCTATTTCAGCCAGTTGTTGAAGGAGTAGCACAAGCAACCCACATTTCATAAGCAGCAGCTTAAAACAAAAGCCTCTCAAAATCCTCACAGCATCACCTGGGAAATCCTTCTGCTAAGGACGAAGTGCCCTGGATGTGACTCAGCAGGCAACACACCGTGAGGCCGCGGCACCGCGGGTGAAGGCACGGGTGCCCTGCATGAATCTCACAACTGGAACTCCACAGCTTGGCCCCATGCCGGGCACTGCACAAACACCACGAGATCCCAGGAACCAAAGACACAGGCCAGATCATTTTAAACGCTGGCCAAAGCTTTGGCTGTGTTCAGGGAAGAAACAAGTTGGACAGATGCTACACACTCAAAACCATGATGCACCATACATCACCAGCAAAGCTGTACTACTTTTGCTAGCAACATGGCTTAATTCTCGTAAGCAAGGAGCTGAGTAACTTATCCTCCCTCTCTTCTGCAAAAAGATACCAATTAGCGTATCTGTACTGCAAATGAATCAAAAAAAGTTTAACTACTCCATAGTGCCCACCACAGCAGACAAGAATCCAAATATCAGGTATTTCGGTATGTAAGCCATTATTTTTCACAGGCTGCACATCCATCATCTTTGGATCCCTATAATATCAGAGTTAAAATAAGGATGGATTTTGCTCATGCAGTATCAGACATGTTCCTTCAATACAGGATACAACTTGGAATTAACCCCTCCACGTATTTGCTTAAATTAGTCTGTACAATGCAAGTCATTTTAGTAAAACTCCATACTTACTGAGATCTCTGCATTTAATAGTACTATACTCAAAAGAGATACAGAGATAGTCACATGCTTCTCTCAGTTCAGGAATAGATATCCCATCAGGACAGCGTATCACTCCAGTCTTGTAGTAATCCTGAAGTAATACAGCAAACAAAAAAGCACGATGCACTTAAACATTCACTGACAGATACATTTCAGCCTCAAAAACGAAATATTTTCTCCACAGTAAAACCCCATAAAAAGAGATTAACATATATTAAATTTTATGAATATTATTGTCCTCAAATTCATCAAGTTTCAGAGATAGCTGCTTTCAGAGCTGTAAGCCCTGGTTAAAACCATTTTTTAAGCAACAACTATTAATACTGATCGTTTTGGTGCATGTATACTGCCTTTTTTTAATGTTTATATATATATATATATATATACACACACACACACAGACACATACACACACACACATATATATATATATTCATATTCCACTTCTGCTGACAAAGCAGTATAGCAGCTCTACTTCTTTACGTAGACATGTAGGGCATACTTTCTTCTTAGACTAAGCTTGCTCTTCTCTTCTTGCCTGCAGTAAGTTAGCTTCCAGTACTGTATTTTAACTAATTTCAGCACAAGAAAGGCAGAATATATCTGACCTAGGTGAACCAGATGCATAAAAGGTGAACAGATTTCTGGCAGTCTGTATTTTTGTTCGTTTCATATGTGCATGTGACAGCCAGGGACAACACATCTAGAAAACCTAGGAGTGTTTTCATGGCAAGCATTTTATTTTTCCCCTCTAGAGAACAATACAGAAAAACAGTATTTATTCCATCTAGTAGGTCTGGATATGTAAGGCTAAATCAAGAACTTACATTTCTTAATACTCACAGTGCTTGTCCTAACAATACTTTTAGTACCTGCCTTTTTTCCTCCATAAAAACTCACCAGAATAGCACGAAACACAGTGGACCCAATTCCTTCAGCAACTTCATATTCTCCTTTCTCATTAGGACGTGTAAAGTTATGTTCTCTGCCTGATCCAAACATCCTGCTCAAAAATAAGAAATTTAGTTAGAATTCCTTACTATGTTTTTTTTTTTTTGTGAATCTGAAAAGTAAAATGTCACAAACAGTATTCAAATAGTAGGGGAAAAAACAGCCTATTTACGTACAGTTCAGTTTATGCCTAGCAAGACTACTAGAAAATAGAAAGCTCAGTGTAACTCAGGAGAAAAACTAGCTTTCTTCAGCCTTAACTTGCCAATATCATTTGATCAAAACAGAAGTTAGAGCAGGCCATTTCCTGCCAGTGCCAGAGGTTGTGGGGGGAACCCAAAAGAAGCCTTTTTTTGCCCGTTTGTGGTGGTATTGCAGCATATCAGGTTTTGTTGTGGAATTCTATTCAAAAACACCTGAGGTAGTTTAAGAAACGGAACTGAGTGTTCAAGTACATGCAACTCACCTCAGCTTTATTTAAAAGAATTAGTTAACTCTGAAGTTAAAATAACATCCTGATAGAAGATGCTCTTAACTAAGGGTAGCATGTACAGCATATTTATCCCCACTAGGATGTGAGGAAAGTTAGACTAAGGAGAAAACCACAAATCTCAAATGGTATCTGATGGTATCCCACCAGATCATCATGATAAAAAGCTGACTTAAAATTTGCCACCTATATAGAATTACACCCTGTTCTTAAAAAACAATATTGCCATCTACCTTTTGCCTTATTCACCAATATACCTGACAACAAAGCTTTGCTTCCATACACACAAACCAAAGAAATGTACAGATGGCATTTATAATAGAGAACAAATTCACATTTTTCACGTAACGATTTGGCATGCATTTTCTGACCACTTTTC
Organism: Anseranas semipalmata; assembly: GCA_013399115.1. Classification (NCBI taxonomy): domain Eukaryota; kingdom Metazoa; phylum Chordata; class Aves; order Anseriformes; family Anseranatidae; genus Anseranas; species Anseranas semipalmata. Next base: position 360,302 of record VXAA01002535.1, on the reverse strand, counting down.
AAGTCAAGAAATAATATTTAGGAAAATGGTAGTCTAACAGGATATAGGCTTGAGGCAAAAAATACATTCTTACTACAGTTACTTTTACCTCCTAGTGCACTGTAGTTAAGCAGTTCCTGCTCAGTGTCCTGTGAACTGACACTGGGGAAAAGTGGGTTTATAAATAACTTGCATTTCAGAACAGTATTTCCACATTTTTATTAACCTACTTTTGAATTAGCAGAAGATAAAATAAGCTTGCTCCTTGAACCAATCCCTGAGGGGAATAACTCGGCAACACACAAAAAAAATCTAGTGCATTAGCCAGCATCAATTACTCCGAGGCTGGACATGAAAAAGGAGACTGTTTCACCACATGCTGATACACCACCAGTTTGTCAGTCTGGATATTTATATATACATGTATATACATATATACGGGTATTATAAGTATGCAAATGCTTTACACCAATTATTTAATTAATTAATAGTTTCTTCTATTTATTTCCCTTTACTGTTTACACAGAATAGCTTTTGTGGCTCTCTGTAACTCTTCCCCTGACTTTCACAAAATGGGGAACCAAGGTTCTATTTATCCCATACAATGATTATTTAAACGAAGCATAAAATTGGTTCATCGTATATATTACCTATGCCTTGGCAAATAGCTTCATATATACATATTTAAAATATGATTATATCCTTTTGGGCTGAGAAACATCCAAAATGTTTTTTTGTTTGTTTGTTTTTTTAATGAAAAAGCCAAATCCAAAGCAGTACAGGCAAACCAAATTTCCTTCCTGAAGCAAGTTTATAAGTACCATTCTCTACATCTGGACAACATGAAAACAGTCAGGATCCAAGCAAGCAAAGTATAGAGTCTTCTCCCACCAAATAAACATGTTAAGTAACTTGCTCATTATAGATTCTATAGGAAGTATTACACAAAAACATGTGGACTTTCATTCAACTATTGACCATTTTAAATGTAGGTTCTCTTTGCTGAGAGACTCTGACATGTTATACTGACAATACCCATTTGACATTCCCCTGTCCAAAAAGCATTTCAGAAGATAAATCTGTTAAGCTTGAACTCTGTCCAGATAAGCCCATTAAGGAAAAAAACAACAAAAAGAAACACCTTCAAGTCTTCCTCCTTTCTGTTTCTGAAAAAAGATATCTATGCTCAAGACTGTTTTATGAAGCAACTAGGTTTAAAAACAGCAGATAGCATGAGGTAGACTGAATACGGAAGCAATGCCCAGCAAGACAGAAGGAAATGAATATGTCATTATCATATGCAACTTTAATTTACTTATGAACTCTTTTGTCTCCAGGTCACAGACATCCACTGGCATCTCTGCCAAGCAGAGAACTTCTATTTATTTTTTTTACTTAAAGACCTTTACAAATTGATAATATCAAGTGTCAGCAGATCAACTGTAGCAATATGAATTCAACAACTACTTAATGTTTTAGTACATTCAAAAAATACACCTCCAAAATAGTTATAGTTAGAGATTAAGGAAGAAAAGAAAAAAGATACAAACCTGCCCAACATTGTATTAGGTTGTGCGGTAAAGATAGACGGATCTACAACAAATCTGGTGTTGTCCACTATGAGTGTTACCCGTTCAGAAGTTCTTACATTCCGTGCTCCTTCTTTTGCATTTTCATATACAAACACCATTTCCCCAGCAGCCTTGCAGCTCCCATCTGAACTTGACTGGCTACTGTTTCTGCTGCTGTTCCCCATGCTAACAGTGGAACCATTAGGGGAAGTCTTCTGAGGACGAGGGCTGCTTGGTCGAGATGAACTATGATCCTTTTCTCGATCTTAAGAGGGGAAGAGGTGAAAGGAGAAAAAAGAAAAACCAGAATTATAACTTCACATGAGCTCTATGCAGCTTATGGCTTTCCAGGGACATAACATAGCAAACTGATAAAAACTCTTTCAATTAAAGCTATTTTAGTTAGAGAAACCTTCAAAATAGCTACTGTCTATATACAAGAACGCAAAGTTTCTACTATTTGGTTATCACAGAATTGTTCGGGTTGGAATGGACCTTTGAAGATCATTTGAAGTCCAATCCTCCTGCCACAGGCAGGGACATCTTTCACTAGATCAGGTTGCCCAAAGCCCTATCCAAAATGACTTTAAACTCTTCCAGCAATAGGGCATCTGCAACTTCTCTGGGCAACCTATTCCACTGCTTCACCATCCTCATGATAAAAAAAAAATTCTTCTTTGCATCCAATCTAAATCTACCCTCTTTCAACTTAAAATAGTTACCATCTTGTCCTGTCACTATGGGCCCTGGTAAAAGGTCTCCCCCCCATCTTTCTTATAAGCCCCCTTTACATACTGAGAGGTTGCTATAAGGTCTCCCTGGAGCCTTCTCTTCTCCAGGCTGAACATCCCCAGCTGTCTCAGCCTTTCTTCACAGGAGAGGTGCTCCAGCCCTCTGACCAGCCTCGTGGCCTCCTCTGGACCCACTCCAACAGCTCCACATCTTTCTTGAGCTGGGGGCCCCAGAGCTGAATGCAGGACTCCAGGTGGGGTCTCACAAGGGCAGAGCAGAAGGGGACAATCACCTCCCTCCACCTGCTCGCCATGCTTATCTTTACGCAGACCAGGATATGATCAGTTTTCTGGGCTGCAAGCACAGGCTGCCAGCTCACATCCAATTTTTTTTTTTTTTTTTTAAACCACCAATATTCCCAAGTCCTTCTCCACAGGGCTGCTCTCAATCAACTCATCACCCATACTGCACTGATATCAAGGATTGCCCCAATCCCACTGCAGGATCTTGCAGTTGGCCTTGTTGAACTTCATGAAGTTCACATCGAAGCCACCTTGTCTACCCAAACTGTTTACAAGAAAAAATTAGCATTCTAGTACTGAAAAAGCAAATCAACACAATATAGGAGCTAAGCTTCACAGTTTGGGTTTAGTGCTATAGTTCAAAGAAACAAACCAGGTTTTGTCACTTAAAAAAAAAATCCTATATTTCTATATATCCAAACCCTACCAAGTAAAGGGGAAATTCAGTTAATGCTCTTCTTATGAAAATTAGATCAGATCATTCTTGTGATTCAAATTAAATATCAACATCCCATAGGAATACGTAAAAGTTATGACCTAGCTACAAAGGGTACTGCCAGCCCACAGCACACGTAAGAAATCTGTATGTTGTAGCATCAACAAAAAATAATGCTTTTTATTGTATTCTTTTAACAAAATGGTAATTAAACTTAAAAATTTTAATCCTGAAATGCTATAGATCGGAACACACCAGAATGGTACTGTCTTGTTGGTGAAGTAACATTCCTGATGCATGGAGTGAGCTGAGATTCTGTTCTTTCATGGGATGAGTCACGAGATCTGTCACTTGATCTGCGTCTGTCCCTTGATCTCTCATGTCCACCACTTGCACCATGGAGGCTCATTTTTGTACAGTCTGTTCCTTTAGCAACACGAGATGAGGTGCTGAAAACAGAAGAGAAATGTTCAGCACTTCAAAGTTTCAGAAACATTATAGATTTAAATTCTAAAGGCATTCAGAATATGTACATGGAGCATAAATTGTGAAGATTAATATTACTCACATCCATTTTCTTTCTTTGCTGTACTCATGTTTACATTTGCAAACATAAACAATGATTTGGAACATTAAGACGACATTAAGAATTAGGTGGTTATTGCTACATGATCTACAAAGAGACGCTGCTTTATCAGTTGAGACCACCTGCGAACCTGCAATCGCAGAAATCCCTTCCAGAACAGGTTACTCAAACACAACTGAATATTTTATTTTGATTCATATTGTTAAATTAAGTGTTCTAATCAAACCATGAAATCAAAAGTTAGCAGTCACTTTTTCCAATAAAACCTGTTTTGGAAAACATTCCTCAGAGCACAGGCTTTTAGTACTGTTAGCTTTTTTTTTTCCTCCTCGCAACTTGCCCTTTTCAAAGGAGGTCAGCCTTAAACTAGTTAATACATCAAGACACACCAGCCAGGAGTTTATTTCTGTGCATTCCTTTCAGTTACTCTTCGAAGGAGCAATAGTAAGCAACCACAACTAAGACAGCAAACATGAACTATGTTACTAAAGCTAAGACCAACTGCACTGCCTGTAACAAGCAGGACATTTGTTCTAAACTAGCAAATATTAATTTAACAGGTTAAGGTTTTTTCTTTTTTTAAGACTGTGATTAAGTTATGTTACAATCCCTAAGTTAAGATACCGATTCTATTTTGCAATTAATTATTACACCTATCAACAAAACATCTCAGTTTCAAGGTCCAGTACTTTCAGAAACTATCTAAATTTCACAACAATTTGCCAAAGCTATTGCTGAATTTTACTTATGCCTTTCACTTCACTTGTACTCTTTAAAATAAGTTTTTATATCAGTAGAGCACAGACCCCACCAGAATTCCTAAATCAGTTTCTTCGCTATTTGCCTTTCAAGTGTAGGCATGACAATGCTCCTTATTTATAGGGCACAAGCTTAACTGAGGAACTTTCCCAAAACCCCAGGTACTGGGCAACTGAGACAGAACCGTAGACAGCTACAGGATCTGACAGGCAAAGATGGGTCATTATTTCCCACTGGAGCCTCAATGTCCCACTTGCTTGCAGCCTGTGAATCCCACAATTTACCAGAAGACCTTAAACATGACTGCTAGGAATGCTGTAGGATTCAGAACATGAAGAGGTAAGAATAAGGACCTAGCTAAGAAAAGCACAACAAATTTTACAAGCACAAACTGGACAAGCAATTTGAGCAGAATATCCTCTTTTTAAGTTGCTTAGAAGTAATGACCAAAAAAAAAATATCAAACAAAAGAACAAAAACCAAAAATCCCCACACAAGACTACTCCAAAAAAATAAGCATCTAACACGACATATTTCAGCTTCATGTTTCAGTGACTGAAAGGAGGCACAAATTAGAACACAAAACCTATGATAGATCTTCTGCAGTTTACATTGGTGTTGAAATTGGCACGACATGAATACTAGCACAATGCAAAGAATAAGCAATATACCTCTCAGCTAAGGAACACAAGTTTCCCCCCACGCCATTTGAGGGAAAGAGCTTGTATCCAATAAAGCAGAAGTTTGGTGCAGAGAGAATCTACTGCAATACTGTTTCCTGCCAAGTTTAAAATATGCTGCAATAAGGCATGCATCTTTAAGATGAGAAGTCAGCCAAAGGTCTATTGAATAAGGCAAAACAGCTGCAAGACTTGCTCATGGCTCTAAATGTTCAGATTTACAGTCCAAGAATTAAGATCCAAACACTTTCTTTAAAGGAAAATAGCATTTTTCACAGGACTTTCAATGCCATTTTGTCTGTATAAAGATGTATAGCATTTCAGCAGAGCTAATGCGTCTCCCTAGTTGTTTTACTCCTTCAATAGAAAAGGGTAAATTCTGTATTATGAAAATAAAACTTGCAAAAGTTTGCAAGGGTAAGATCTGCAAACCTCCCTCTCAAGGGCATCAACAGTTCAGGAAAATCTTTGCACCTTTTCTTCGCTATATACTAATGTATACAAAACATAACCATTTTAAGAGGTATGAAACATGACTCCAAAACATCAGAAATGGTGGATGGTAGCCTATAATTAAAATCTAACCTGAAACCAAAGTCTGAACCCTGTTTATATGTGATGATTAATCAATAATTAATTACACCACAGCTAAACTTCCCAAGTAATGGTCACCCACTTAAGAAAATGCCACCTCACCTGCTCCAGAGGGTCGCAGCACCATGTGCAGACACAAACCAGCCGCCCCGCAAAGGGGGAGGAGGAGAACTCACACACACACCTTGCTGTCCTGCGACACAGTATCGCGGCAAGTCCCGATAAAGCCACACGTGATCAGCCCTTTGTTAACAAGGCGTTTCGATCTGAGCCCCGCTAGTATTTTTAACCATGCTGTTTTGCAAGTGCCGCATTTTATAGCATCAAAACATACGACTCCCTGTTTCTCACAGCTGAAGTGCTCTAGTTTCCCTAAGGGACATATGCTACAAAACGAAACCGAACCACTGTAAGGACACGCAAGCCTATCATGCATTTTGGCAGAGCGGACACGAACTACCCTTCCAACAGAGAAGACAATTAAAATGTGTTTAGCCAGAAAACTACCTTAAGCCACATTACCCTGGAAGCAGTGATTCAGAGTCCACATTGCAGTGGGATGAGCCCTGGTTAACAACCCCTTCGCGGGAGCCCAGAAAAACAGGTGCTGCAGGAAGCAGCGCTGACTCAGCTGCCGTCACGCTTCCTCCTCCCTCGCGTGGCTTGTGGCCGTACCCAGCGCTGGCCTGGGGGCCAGTGGCTTGTCCCGGGGGCCAGCGGCTTGGCACGGCCCCGCTGCCGCCCCCGCAGCTGGACGGAGCCCCCGGTCCCACGCTGCGCTGCTGCCGAGGTGGAAGCCGCCAGCTGGAGGAGGGCAGGACCCTGGCATATTAAATCCGTTCTGAAACTGGCAGGCTAGCAAACGGCTTCAAAGAAGAGCTGTTCCAGTTGCAGCTGGACACGCCGTTAGCTTGCTCTGCTTCTACGCTGTGCTCTCCTCCCTTTAACATACAGGTGAATGCTAACTGTGAAATGGGCGCATCATCTACCAGCCACGAGAACGATACACAAAGTGCAACGTTTCCAAGAATTCAAGCAGGCTGGCTGAAGACAGCACTGAATCATGAATCTTCCCTCATCTTAATAACAGCCATTTTAAATGTCAGTCTTAAATCTCATCACTGTTGAATCACAGTACACAGGAAAAGTTAAATGTATTTCTTTGATCCACTGGAGATGTACCTGACAAAAATCTGAGGTTCTATTTGTTGATAAATACTACCACTGAAACACAACTTTGCTCTACAATAAACAAGGCAACTAAAATGAGTTTAGATCTGACCAAAGATATAACATATCCTTATCAAACAAAGAAAGGGGTGGAACCTAGCATGTCAGAAGAGACACTTACCGGCTTTAACTTGCAATATTTGGACTTGGAGAACTGCGTCACTGACCTATTGTATCAGTCTGAAAAAGGAGCTACCTCTTTGGCCAATACATAGGAAGGGCAACCTGTGACTTACATTTTACTGTGAAGAGGCTTTAGAAGAATTTGCAAGCGTTCAAAAAATATGACGACACCAAAACTACCAAATATTTTTTATGTTCTGATAGAAGGATGTTTTAGTAATATCATTTCCCTCCCAGCAAAGCCACTGGGGTCAGGAGGCTGTTTCCACAGGGAAATGCAAAAAATCTTTGCTTCACACCAGTAATGCAAAACTTGTTCTGGGTTATTTAATTTCATTCATTATTAAGTTAGACCAAAGCATTTTTAAAATAATGATTGCTGAAGCTGCTAACTGAGACTTGCCTGTGCACTTTGCAGATGAAGTCCAAACCTTGGACTTGGCTATGAACCTGTTGCCAACACCACAGACAGGACAACCCGGCGCTCACGAGGGAGCTCCATGTTGTGTCTGTGCAGCTCCCTGTGCTGATGGGAGAGCAGCCCTGCTTGCAAGGACAGGCGAACTGTTAGCAAGCACCGTGGTTCGCAGACGCGCTGTGCAGACTAGGTACAACACCAGTACTGCCCAAACAGCAGTGAGCCACGGTTAATTAAAAGTGCCAGGAAGCCACTGGTTTTATGCAGCACCTGGCTGTCACGCTGCATCAATCTGTAGTTTCAGCCTACAACAGTCAAGGGTGCTCTGCACAGCGCATTACCTCAAGCCTCCAAGAAACTCATTATAGTCTCAGATCTCTCTAAAAAGAAATATTTGCAATTTGGAACTTTCAATTGATTTCCCAGCTGATGACTAACAGCTGCACACTGCACCGTGGAAGCTGTGGGCAAGAACAGAGGCACAAAACCAGCATCTAAGCAAAAATTTTCTCCCGGGTGCTTAATAACATATTGCATTTAATTTAAATCCGTAAGGAAAAAAAAAAAAAAAAAAGTAAATCCACAACGTCATTTCCTCATTCACTAAGCTGTAAAAAAATCATTATGTAGACTACCTAATACACTAAAGTTTATAAAGGAAAGGTTAAGAGTGTCTTGCTTTGTCAATTACCTTCCTGATGGAAAGAAACCAGCCCTATGAATATCTGTGTATTTAGACAACCTTCACAAATTCAATATATGGCTTTTCCTGGCTCCAAAGGAACACTGGAACAGTAGCATTGCACCCATTCAAGAACCTTAGGTTAGTAAGTGAATTTATTTCCCTCCTCAGTCACAGATAAAGGAAGCTCTGCCTTTGTAAAAAGGAAGAGGCATTTGCTTCAAAAGCAGCTATCTCACAAACAAAACCAAATAAGCTCAAGGCTTTATTTAAGGAAACCTATTTAACATGAAGTAAAGGAGGAGAGTACCATCAAAATGGTACATTTGTCATACTGGTATGCTTTGTACAGTAAGAGAATAGCTATTTTTTGTTTTTAAAAAAATGTGAAAGCTCTTCAATTTAGTGATGCTTTGGAGTCATCTGTGGAAGGAGAGCTTCAGTTTGTCTTTATACATAACAACATATTGCCCTGAATATATTACTAATGATTAAAAGAAGTGATTAAATTGAATTAATCCTACTGCCAAAACAATTAGCATGTATTCCAATACAAAAAGTTTGTGTGCATCCCACTGAATGCTGCCAATAAACACACTTGTTTTATAAAACAGGCTCTTGTCTACACAGAATTATGCTGGTAAACCAATATAAAAGCCATAAAAAAACACCATAAACCTGTATCTAAATGCAAAGGATGTAGCAATGGAATATTAACCAAGATTTTCACCTTTTTTTCCCCTCCCTTTATCTTCTAGAACTTATATTAACTCCTCTTCACATATAAACTTAGATTCCATCCTTTCCTAGGATGATTCACATAATCAACACTTGTAGAACATGGATATAGAGCTTTATATATAAGCTTTTTATACACCAAGTTCCAGCAATATTTCTGTAATGCTTTAGAGAGAGAGAGAAAGAAAAAATCTGTTCTGCTTCTACGACTAGGACTTACACAATGACAACACTTGTGCCCCTCTTCCTCCCCCTCAAGTCTGTTCTTTGTCAGCAGACATGTAAAATGACCGGCACACACAAAGGACAGTGCTTTTCTTTTCACTCATTCTGCTCCTGAATATCACCCACAAATTATTCCTGTCAGCAGATACGCACCTTCCTCTTGTATCTATCAGGGAGGAAACACAAAAGCATGGAAATAATTTTGAAATCAGAGCACAAAGGAATTCTGTTCCTTCCAAGAAGGCAGCTTTGAAAGCCAGATCAGCATCCTTTGGCATTACTTGTCAAGTTCAGCATATTTGCTATTTCCATCCTCTCTTCAGTAGTTCATCGCACCACCAGCGAGCCTTACTTTTTCCTCCATCATCTTCCCCTCAAGGACAAGAGGCTGTAGCTACGCATTCCATTAAGTGTTCCAAGACGCAAGCCCCTCTAGGTACTAATCCGGCTCGATTCCTCGCAGTCACTGACTCAGCCATGCGTAGTGCGATCCTGACGTCTGACCTCGCAGCCTGCTGCCAGCCGAATTCACGCTTGCCGTTCCCCATCCCTCGGCAGCCATTGGGCGACGCGACTGACGGGCAGGGCGAGGAGCGCGCGAGCGGCGAGCGGCTCGGTGCCGTGCCAAGTGCCATCTGCGAAGCTATTTCTAGTCCTGCCAGCTTGCCGGGCTTCAGCACGCAAGCACCGCATCCAGAAAGGTTATCGCTAACTTTCTCTTCTCACGTATCTCATTTGTGTTCGTGATCTTTCAGGATATACAAATGCAGGCGAGTTTCAGGGACGTGCAATTTGTTCCTGTAAAGCCTGCCTGGATTAATATTTAAAATTAATTCACCTTTCACCGAGCTCATAAGCAGGTACAGCAGTAGCCTCCGGAGGCTGTTGTCTTGTTCTCAATTTTTTAACTGTAAACATCTCTTTCCCAGCAAGCTTACGGTAAGAAAAATTACTGCACTTTGTGTCAATCTACGTATTAGTACACAATTATACTAATCGGTATGTTTGCTGATCTGAAATCAGCGCATCGACTCCTGAAATAGCGCATCTTCGCATCAATAGGTCATCCAGTGCTTGGCAACAAGACAAGGCCACTGAACACAAAAAGCAACAAAGCACATTAGGAGAGTTTATCCTGACATGTATATTAAAGATTTTTTTCTTTGGGGAAGCATAAGCAAGCATTTTTAAAATGAGTCTTGTTAAATGGCTGTAGGCTGTTTTAAGGACTCACAATGCACTGGAGAAATAGCTTAAAAACAAGTCTTCCGATAAATAAAAATCAAGATAGGACTAGCAGTTGAGAAACAAAAATATGAATGTTGAAGGAGAAAGGGGGGATTTCAGCAAAAGACTGCTGTTGGAAAGAGGAAATCAGTAAGAAAAACAAGAGAGACGTGATTAGAAAGGCAGGACAGCATCGGCATTCTCAACTGAAGAGTCAGTTCTTTAGATACAGCAGGCAGAATTTCTGCTCACACGGTTTCAGTTATTTGAGCCAGTGAATTTCCTCCTGTTTTTAGGGTTTTCTAAGGCCTCGCACAACCACTTCTGTGAAACTACCCAAATACACAAGCTCTATATGAGAATATTGGTTGCTTTTATTTATATACCACCAATTCCTCCTCACTTTTAAAGAAGGGACATTAGATAAAAATAAAAAAAAATATCAAAATTTAAGAAAATCAGAATCTTAATATTCTTCCTTGGGGCTGGAAAGTATATCCATCTATTAAAAATTAGCTTCAGAAGTTTAAATTCAAAAGAATCAGGTCCAAACACTTACTGAACACGTATTGAGCCATCATAGTTTCTACCCTCAGAGCAGAAAGGAACAGACAGCAACGTAGAAGAGAGCTGCCCATAAAAATTCTGGGGATGTACATGAACATAACAGTTTAACCTCTGAAGTGTTTTGTATCTTAATTAAAAGTCAAGGTATGAGCAGACTTGCATGACTCCAGAGTCCTCCACAAATAATATCTAACGATATTTGGAGAAGGTCGTTTGCGTGCTGGAGAGGTTCAAGAGGATCTAGTCTGTCCTGCACAGAAGGACACTAAGGTTGTGTTTTTTGTTGTTGATTTTCCAGCAATGTTTACAAGTTGCCTTTTCAGAAATGAAGAATTGCAAAAGGGGAAAAAAAGCTGTTTAAGACCAATCTATCTTAGGTGCCTTACAAAATATTATGAGACTGATATGGTTTTGAAAACCATTCAGGGCTGTCCATTTTTCTAGATTCCAAGAGCATCTCTTTCCAGTCCATCCCAGTTTCTTCCAAGCCTTTTACATCCCGGTGCCAATAAAATGCCAGATGAAGAGACCTTTATCTGTCAACACCAGGCTGCAATTAAGAGCAGGCATGCTTGCAGGCGATGCATGGTAACTTTTTCATAGGCTATGACTTGAGCCCATGGTGAAATCAGGCCTAAGTGTTTTAGTGTCATGCATTGTGTAGGCCTGCCCCATCCTATGAAACGTTCAGTGGCAGAAACCCTATTTACAAGAACAGAAAAAAAAATCTGTCCTGCAGTGGAAAACAGATTATACATTCTGATATCATTCCCGGGATGATAAAAGGAACCTTCTGGGACGCTTCATGTACTTACAAAATGCTGAGGCAAGTGGCACTTTCATTCAGAACCCATGAATACATCCTCCCCAGCAAGCAAAAATAATATTAGCCAAAAAATTCTCAGCATTCAGCATCTGCACAGTTACTTATTTATGGAAAATTTTTCGCAGTTCAAGATTTTTAAAGATTCAAGAGGTTCAAGAGTCATGAAAACAGAATCATGGCACAGCCAAATTTTGTTTATTAATGCAGTAGGGCAGACAGAATTTCAAATTTAATACTTTCGAAACAGAATGAACAAACACGGAACTGTCAAATGAGTCTAAAAGAGCAGCAGAGAAATCTGGGACAAATCTTAAGAAAGAAGAAAGTTTCAGACAGATTTTCCAGCACAACTCTAGACAAAGCACTTAGTGTAACAGAACTAAAATGAAAGTCTTGCAACAACTAAGGCCCTATGGAAGCTAATAAGCAATGTGGGAAGCTAACAACTAACGAAAAAATAATAGAAAATACAGAGCAGCAATACCTATCAATGAAAATATGAATGACTGTTTACTTGAACCTTAGCCACTGTTCAGTCAACATTTGATTCCCAAAAGTTTTCTTCCATCTTATTCAGGTACTTGAATAAAAAGCATCTCAAAGTTTTTCATAATAGCTTGGACAAACAAGACTGTATTATTAGTTACAGACAGCTTTAACACCATACAATTCCACCCTGTCAGGGTCCTTCAATTTATTCTAGGTAGAAGTTGCATTATATTTTTGGTCCTTGTTTTCTGCTACATCGCCCATCTCAGAAGAAGGAAGAAAAAGAAAGAGGAAAAAAATAGTACAGCTTGCCAGAGGTTTCAAAAACTGGGGCTGACACTCAAACGAGAAAGAAAGAGACGTGTTAACCTGTGTAACTGTTTAGTACGAGCACCCCCTCTGACAGTTTTGCCAGAAGTGCTTTGCCCCAAGCAGATGGCACCGTGAAGGGAGCAGGGTTCAACAGCCATCCTTGCTGCCCCATACGCCTTACACGCAGAAGGGTGGCTCACGGTCCCAGACTGTGTTTTCTATGAGTCCAGACAATTATTTAAGCTATTTTAAGAATGTTAAGGCTGGTGGATTAAACACTCCAAAGCACCAAGAAGTGACAAGCTAAGCATCTATCTTAAGTATTACTCCCTCATTGAGATTCTTTATAAAGTTCTTATTTCACCATTACATTTTTAAAACCTGAAGTATTTTTTCCTTATTGTAATAAGGATTGTTTTGAAACTGCAAGACAAATAAGACTGGAGTAGTCAAACCTTTTAATGAAGCAGTTCTGTTCAAGTTCCACCTTTAAAATTTGTCTTCAAAAGCATCTTCCCCTCACACTGCATTTTTCCACAGACTTCTCTTGAGAAAAAGTGTCCATTAAGTCAGAAATTATGGTAATATGTCTACATTCAGCTACTCAAAATCAAATTATTTAGTTTAGGCTTTTGGATAAAGTACACTATTTTCCAATAATTTGATTTTCTGAAGTAATCAAGTATCTCAAAGCAACAAGGTAACAGGATATTTCTCCTTAATTTATTCCTTACTCTATTATGACCTCAAACTATTTAGCTGGATTTTCATTCACAACGCTTTCCAAAATGAGTCTGCATTGTATGGAAAAAAAATGATGTTACTTTAAATACTATATCCCTATCATACATACTAAAAAAAAATCCATAAAATGTTGGCTGTTCAGCATTTTATTCAAAACATGTACTATGTTTTGCCAGAAGCGTGTTCAACTTAGCTGCAGTTATTTCTGATGGGTGAACCTTTAATTCAGATTTTATGAAGTGACCAACAGCAGCCTTTCTGAAAGGCCATAGACTTCCTCAAGTTAACTCCTATCTGTATCAAACAGTCTTTTCAGAAAGCTGTGCTGCTTTTTTTATTTAAACCTTTCCCCAAAATAGATCATCCACATCAGGCCACAGATGGCAAGACTGGTATTGTTCCTCTGTACTGGATTTACCTAGCTTCAGCTTCCAGCTACTACATTTTATTACAAATTTGCCTAAGGCTCATCATTATATTACTGTTTCCGCAAGGATCTTTACAGACTGACCAAGTTGCCATCACTTAACCTTTGATTTTTCCTTTCTCGTAAGATATTTAATAACTCTTCAGTCTTCAGAATCCACTCTAATCAATATCTTTCCTGAACTGCTGATACTGGGCTCCCAGTAACTTCACCACACATTCAACAGCTACGTTAGCCCTTTTGATCATACGATGTTAGCAGAGGCTTATGTTCAATTAACTACCCATTGAAACAGTTCTTTACAAGGTCAAGACTACCAATGATTCAGCTTATGTAGTCTGCAAAAATGGCCTACATTCTTTGTTCCTAAATGTTTAACTTTGCATTTACAATATTAAAAATGCATGGCTGTTTGCTCCCAGTTTATCAAACCACTCAGACCACATGCTGTTAACGAGCCCTTTTCATTATTTAACACTCCCTCCATCATTTGCCATCTGCATCAATATCAGTTTTAGGTTTCATTCCAGATCACCAGTCACAGGAGGCAGCACGGGATCAGAGATGAACTACACAAACTAGACTCAGCAATGAGTCATCCATTTGCAATTACACCCCGACACCTGACAGTGAACAGTCCTCAACTCACGTACAATGCACTATAATATCTATATTGTTCATCTGCTGATGCTGCACCACATTTTGACCCTAAATAAGAAGCACAGATCAACCGCTTACCAGACACTGTAATCTTAACAAAACTATCAGCGGTACAAAGCTATATACCATAAGCCTATAGCGACCAGCAGCCGGAGCTCCCCTCTTCAGTTCGGTGGGAACCATTCCATTATTCACCGTAGAAGTAACATCACAAACAGGCCTATAATTACATGGGTCTCCCTGCGAGCCTTTTAATTACCAGTGCGTTCTTTTTTCCTGCCCTCTTGGACATCTTACAATTATCCAAGATTTAATGACAGGAAAATAACCGACAATATTAATTGCTTGCAGAATGCTTTGGGCAACACTGCAGTCCAGTTTATCTGAATCTATAAACTAAAAATGTGAATTAACTTGCTGTTATTGAATGGGCTCCTTAGCTCTCTTCCTGTCATCTTAAAAGTAGGGAAGCTTACATCACTAACAATTTTAGCTAGCTAACAGAGGTGGTTTTAGTTATATTTAGTGTTTCTAAAAGGCCAAAGTACTTGGCAGATGCACACTTTTTTGGATGCTTAAATATATTTCCAGCAACATGCTTCACATACATTTGCTAGGTAACTAATTGCTCGGCTTAGATCATTTTTTGAACACTATATGCTGGAAAAACACTAATTAATTTCATAATGTCTTCAAGAAGCACTTGGGAAACATTCTCACAGTGGGGGAAGCAGAGGGAAGAAGGTCTGACACGCAGCTTTACAAAGAAAGTGCTATACGGAGTGACACTTGCATGCAAGCAACTATTAGTTATCATGATTGAGTTGCAAGTATTTTAAGTATGCTACTTAACAGAGAGTACCAAATGACTAAAAAGTGATGAACAGGAAGTAACTCATAATAAGCACCCCAGATATTTAGGTACCTAGCCACACAGCTGGTGTCTTGATATACACAAAAGGCATTTAGAAAATAAAATAAAAAAAAAAGGAAAGAAAAAAGACAAAGATCCCACTCACCACAAAGCAAATGTAAGCACAGATTAGAGAAGCTGACAAATCAGTTAGGTCAGGAAACATCTTTTACAAGAATTAAGTAGCATTCCTTTTTAAAAGAACTATGAAATTTATGACAGGACTTGCCACAACCAGATACAGTAGCCTTTAGAATGGGGTTTTTGAGATGCAACAGATTGTACATAGCACCTACCTTGAATGTTTACAAAGTTTACGAGGTCTATTATGCAATTTCCGATCCCAATTCTCTGGATCACTGGAGTTACTGTCATAAGGATGAGGCCGTCCTGCCATTCCACTGCAAGCTTCCTCACACTACTGCTCTCAAAAGCACACATGCAGCACTCACAACCTACATTAAGAGAGTAGTGTTTACCTTTAAATAATGCCATACAGGAAAAAAAGACATGCATAATTTAGTGTTGTTAGTTTTCATTTTTTAAAGTAAATATTACAGAACATAGGGCATTCTGAAGCATGACTTCTAAATTACACAACAATCTTCTACACATTTTGCTGATACCTGCACTAAAAAGATTATTTTGTTATAAGTAACAGTTCTATAAATGTTGGCAGACAACTTCAATTTTTGCCACAATTAATTCTACTGCGTCCAAACAGAAAAGTCACTGGTTATAAAACAGAAGGCAAACATCACTTTCTTTCAAATATCTGAATTTAATGCAAAGAAAGATCCAAATGTAGAAAAGAGATCAGTTTTACAATTTGAGTGGCTGCCCAAAAGGAAAACAGAATTAAGATTAACGAGCAGTTTTATCTGAGTCCTTACTCCAGAAGGGAACGAACAGCGATCCTTAGAAACACTCAATCCAGTTGAGTTTCACTGAATTTTGCAGAAAAGACAAAGCTTTCACAGAAAAGTAGAAATCATCATAAGCCTACCCTTGCTTTGACTGAGATCCAATATTATGTTGAACACCCACTAAAATTCACTCATAGATAAAATAACCTCGTGACTGCCAATCAAGACAATCCTAAATAACTAGTGTTAAAGTCATACCCAGAAGTGACACTTTTGTAGTTCAGAATGACCTGGTTACAAAAGCAATGAAGTAGCCACAAGCAAACAGCTGATGGTTCTACAGCATCTACACCTGTGGACTTGATGATCTTAGAGGCCCTTTCCACCCTAAATGATTCTGTGATTTTATGATCTGGAAAAGTCTAGGAACAGATAGACAGGCCTACCATGTTTCTCTAAAATCTTAGGCTAAATATTTTAGAAACATCATATATTCTCCCACCTCCGTATTTAGTATATTTCCATTACATTCTATGCAACTTATCCTTTTGGGAAGCAAGTCCCAAGGGAACTGAGACTTCTCCTTTAAAACACTGCAGCTTCTCAGATAAAGACCTTCTAGTCATGGAAAAGAGAAAAGCTCTCAGCTATATTTAGACCCAAAATTTTTATTACAGGGGAATAGTAGAGAATGAGCTTCTTAAAAATATTAGTTGCACACCAATTTTTCTTTCATGTTCAGTTCTCACAAAGAAAATAGATTGTATACTGTTTCCCAGTATGAAATATTTTTTTTGCAGCTAAAATGAGTAAACATTATCTATAGTATGTCCTGTAAATCCCTTATGTTCTTGTATGACCAGAATTTAGATACTCGCTTAACCTTTTGTCTTCAGCACCATTCACATGCAAAGCACTGAGCAGCTGCTTAAAGAGTCACAATGTTAAAACTGCAGCATTTTACAATCCCCACCCCAAAGTTTTCCTGTTACAGTTTCTGTAATTCCATACACTTTGATTGGAAGACTAATAAGGTCATGTGTCCATATAAAGTCAGGAGAGGAAAAAAACCATTTCATTAGAAGTTACAGTAAATGCTCCACTGTCTCATGCAAAAAGCCACAACAAGCATTTCATTGTGTATTACCTGGAAATTCAGGTTACCAGAGCACAGTCACCGTGTGATGATAGTACATAAACTTAGAAGGTAATAGGATTTACAGGCATTTATCAAGTGTGCTTAGATACTTAACAAAGAAACCTACAACCTGTTTCAGAACAGAAAAAGCCCTGTTAAGGAGACAAGGGGAAGCAGCCTTGGCTTACAAATCCAGTAGTGAGTTCCTCCAGCAGCCGTCACTCAGAACTTAGGTGCAGTACGACATACCATTTTCATGCACAGGTAATACAAAAATAAAGACACCTTTTATCCTGGATTGAAACAAATTGCGTTCATTAGGGTGAGTCACTCAAGCAAGATACACAGCAAGTTTTACTACTCGTGGCAACAACAGCGTCTAGAACGAAAAGCAAAGAAGAGCATTCTCCCAGTGGAACTACACCATCCCTCTTTGGCTATTCCGCCCGTCTGCCTGGCAAGTCAACAACCCCCAGCTGTTGACGAAGGCAGGTGCCTGTGGAGACTCCCTTCCTCTTTTGCTGAAGCACCAGAGACAGGCTCCTTTCGCACCACACGCACAGCCTTGCTTCCCAAGCTTCCCTCTGTTTCCACAAATTCCCTCTTCCCATCTAGAGTCTTATAAGCACCTCACCCTCTCACACAGGGACCAAAACGGGTGCCTTATCAGGACCGGTTTGTCACCCAGCAGCTAGGTCTTATTCATTTCATTAAAGTAAGAACATCAGTACGTGAATTAGGCTTTCGTGTTGCAAAGATGTGTAAAAGCAGCTGTTATTATAAGAACTGCAGCTGAAAGGACAATTTAAAGTCACTATTTTTTTTCACGCTTTCTGCCTTCTCCACATCATTCATTCAATGAAAATGACAGACTCAACATGAGTATAGTTTCACATGCACTCAGAGAACAAGTTTGTTTGAAGTAGGATCACTTCCTCAATCTGCTTTGCTATGCAGCGCCAGGCTTAAGCCATCACAAAGAATAGCTGACACAGAAGGACAGAAAGGACCAAACAGGACTGCCCCTCCTGAACAGCACTATTCCCTTCCTCCCTTAAAGCATGTGGAAAGCCACAGCAGAGATCCACTGATGGAGACTGACAGAGTACCAGACTGGCACGCAGCTGAGAACTGGAGCACAGTTATGAAAGCAAGACAAACCACCTGGAAGTGTCCAAAGCCACATCTTGAGAAACTTCTAATGCGATTCCCAAGCATGGCATGCTAAGAACTTACAAACACGAAGCAGTCGTACCTGCATTCTCCACTCAACAGGATCTTAAACACTCCCCTAGGAAACAATTTGCTATAACGCAACAATTTTTTTCTTGATCGTTGTTGATAGTGCTTTCAAGCTGATTATAAACAAATGTATTTATCAATTTTATTCCAGGTTTTAACAAACCCATAAAACCATAAGAGGAAAACTTAAAAAATTGTTATTATTGAAGATTGTTACTTTACAGAATTAATACAGCATTTGCTAATTGAAAATTTCTAACCAGTCCATCTGATTCATTTTTAAACACACTTCTGCAAATCCACTTTTTTCTGCAATACAAAAAAATGCTTCAACTGGTTCAAATGATTATGGTTGTTATTATTTTGCATGGATTCACATTGTTGGCATTATAAATAGACAATTTACACTAAAGAAAATATTCTTTGCAGAATATTCTGACCCTGGGTGTAAAAAAAAAAAGTGCAGGAGACACAGCCCCAAATACCACCCAGTGCCTCCATGAAATCAAAAAACTTTATCTGAAAAAGTGTTGGTAAAGGTGAAAAGGCACTGGGAAAACATTAAAAAGAGAAAAAAAAAATCAGATCCAAAGATCCTGTGTAGATCACAAAACACTGTCATATTGGCTAAACGGATTGTCATTCAATTAGCTAACGAGCAATTCTCTAGGTGCAAGTAAGGATTTTTTACCCCTCTGCAGACAGCTAATGCACCGGAAAATTAGCACAAGGAGAAACTCTGCAAAATAGTACTGCTACAAATCAGGGAGCAGACTGATTTTCTAAGCTTTCAACACAGCTAGAACACTTCAGGTTTGCTAACATCAACTTGAAGCTGGAATCATCACTAATTTATGAAATTTGTAGGCTACAGAGACACAGTAAAATTGTCAAGACAGACACCCTGTGGATTCAGGAAGCTAATAGTCCATGTGGTAGAGCCAATGCTGGCACTCCAAAATACAGTAATTAATGTTTACACCACTACTTCAGGAGCTCATAAAAGAATGTATCATACACTTACTTGTGAGAGCAGTAGAACAGATTGTGTTAAATACTATTTCAAGCATATTCAGCTCTGTGCTATGACAAAAGTAATGCACAGGAGCACACAGCAGACAGAACAATGTTTAGAAAACATCAGATGCTGGATAGAAGAGCATATACTTTGTGAGATGCTGGACTTGCATTCTTCAAGGTACTGCAGGTGGAAAACATATCTTCAGAAATCTTTCAGGAAAAGAGTAAAGCTAACCTCAAACAATTTCAATACATTTCAAGCCAGCCACGTTATATTTATTGAGCATACTTGTGAGGCTGCAAAGCTCTGGAGTTTTACTAAATAAGATGATTAAAATAGCCCTGAAGTTTTGAGGCAGAGGCACAAGAACTCATCTTCTGTCCCAGCAATGTTTGGAACAAAGAACTGATTGCTCCAGCTGTCAGTACAGAATACCACATTAAGATAACTAACACACAACACCTCAGCAGTCTTCTGGCTACTCAGATTTAAGCATCGGCCAGAAGGGTTTCCTAAAGTAGGGCAGGTTTCAGCAGCTCATCTGCTCTAACCAGCTTCATCAGTGAAATACCCTGTAAAGCTGAACCAGGTTAATCAGAAGGACCCAGCTGACAAAACCTGGCATTAGTTGCGACAGGCAAACTTCAAACTAGGTTATTTAGACTGTCTGTACAGGGTGACTGTCTGCTGTTCACTGCCTCTAGTCCAGGTACGAAAGCAGCAACAGCAAAAAACTAACTTACAAGTAAGATTTACTGGGAATGCAAGCACAGTGATATTACATCCCAATTAAGAAATACAGTTCAAAGTACAGGTGCTAATAATGCAAACACCATATATCATGGAAATCCATACCTGCCAAGTGAGTTTCTTGCAAACTAGTGCAGACAGCAGCCACAACTCAGCAGCTTTATAAGTCCTCATCACTGAAATGTTATCAAATTTACAGTGATGAAAGCATAGCTACGAAACGTCCTTTGCAATACAGTACTAACATTAAAGCTAGTAGGTCAGGATTGAAACTTCTTTTAACGAGTAAGAAAAACAAAATCAATAGAAACAGTCACATGAAGCAGATATTCACATTTTTATAGCACCATGAGTAACCCAGTGACTATCTTTCCGGCTTTAACTTTGTAATTCCTGAAGGGAATATGACCAAACAAAGAAAAGACACAGGAATACATAATAAAACAAAGAAAAGACACAGGAATACATAACACTCCTCACCAGCAAGGAGATGAATACCATGAAACAGAGTATCGGGTAGATTTATTTGGCCAGAAAGGTAAAGTAACAAGGAAGGTCTGCACCTCTGATTGCACCAGCAATAACAAGCAAGTCTCAGTGAGCAAGGAAATCCCAAATATTTTTCACAGTTTATATGAATTCTAAACTAGCATTTGATTTTACACATATTTTTAAAAGCTACATACATTTATTGATAAGGAACAGTACCAGGCCAAGATTTAAGCGACACTGTTGAAGAAAGCTGTGCTGAAAAATATTAGCTCATAACAAGATTTTATTTTTTGTGTATATATACAGGAGGAGATAGCCCCAGCCTCAAGCAAACAATTTAAGAAAGCACACAAATTAGAACAAAGTGACAGAAAAACCAACAGTGATAACATTTGTGACTAATATAATAAGCAGTGTCAACCACACATCAACCATTTAACCATTTTCAAATGCCACTGTGACTAAAAAAGTCAAACCGGGCTTCAAGAATGAATCCAATGAGTGATTGAACTGTTGTCTTTCTTAACCCTCAGTCTTCCTGGCACTAAAAAACTGGGCAAAACCACAAATGCTATGTGCTGAAAAATTTGTCTTAAGAACAGTCAGAAACAGCATCATCAGTAGATGTCAATGATGACCACAGACAGGACACCATAGGCTATAATGTGTTTTTGAGACAGAAATGGGACAAACCTAGGTGCAATATTAAAAGTCCTTAGGAAGAAGATTTGTGTATCTTAAGAGGGGAAAAAAATATCTGTGATGTTTTGCAAGAAAGAGACCTAGTCAAAGACAAACCCACAATGACAGACTGGCAGAACAAATGCAGTGGAACAGTTTTCCTTAACTACAGAGAAATGGTCAAAAATCAGCCAGTTCCTCTTGACTGTACTTGTGTTCAAGGTATATGAGTTCAAATTAACCTCCACAAGACCCTGCAGAGACAGATTTTTAGTTCAGATAAAAGAAAACAAGTGTGAAGTATCAGGTTAAGAACTGTGAATAGTGTGAAGATGATAATTGGAACTGTATTTCCGGACCATCTAATTCAATAGCAAATTGAAGAGAGAAAAAGATGGTCTTCCAGGGAAAGGATTACCAAAGCTGAAGCAAGAGATAAGCACTCCTTAAATAAATTAAGGAAGATGATTCACAAAGAAAGAGGTGAACAAAAATAAGGACAACAAAAGACAACGGTCAAAAGGCTACTGCAAAGCCGGGTTCTAAGCATGTAGCTGAACTCGTAAAAGTCAGCCAGCATTTAGGAACAAAAAGATACAATGGGCACCCACCACTTCAGACAGAAAAGTCATGCAACTGACAGAAACAAACCTGGAAAAGGTTGGAGATGGAGCTGCATCCAAATTCTGAAAGTAAAGAGCTCTACAGCGACTCTGATGAGATCAGAGATGAAAAGGAAAGAGACCCAGAAGCAATAGGTAGAAACAAAAGCGAGTGCAAAGAAAAAAAATGTAACGATGGGCAACTGGAACACATAGTTATACCATGATGGCTTTACCACAAAAGGAATAAATATTTTCTTGCAAATAAAATATGGTTATATGGGGGGAAAAAAAGTCTTAAAGAGATCTTGAACTGACGACAGGCACATCTTTGCTCAGGGATCACGCAAAACCAGCGCGCCCAGGAACCAAGTTACGGCTGTCAGCCGTAACTCCTGCTCAGCCCCCAGAGGAACTGCGGGTTTTACGGTAAGCACCACCCGCGCGCAGCGAGGGCTGTCACTGGTGTTCAGCCCGCTGCCGACACCGCGCGGAGCCGAACAGCGCCCGGCCGAGGCCCGGTCCCTCCGTGCCTTCGGAAGACGCTCCGTCTCGGGCCACGCAGACGCCAGCGGCCGGGCCTGCGGACAGCCGGCACGCCTCGCGGGGCCGGAC
>VXAA01002535.1:293642-337312 GCA_013399115.1 Anseranas semipalmata | reverse complement strand
GCCCCGCGGCAGCGCCGCGCCGCCGGGCCCCGGCCCCCGAGTGCGTGCGGCCAAACAGGCGGGGCCTCCGCCGGGGTTGCCGGTGTGAAGGCCTGAGAGGCGGCGCTGGAGAACGAGCGCCGCCCGCCGGGGGTGAAGAGCTGCTCCCGCCTCCCGCCGCGGAAAGGTAACGGAAAGATGAGGCACTCGCTGCGGACGTTCCCGCCCAGAGCCACGCTGAGGGAACGGCGGCGGGGAGCCGCTGTTCTGCGGGAGTTCCCTCAGTGTTTACACGCGGGTGTCGCGAGGTGTTGCGAGGCAGCGCGAACGCGACAGCCAGGCCCCCGTGCTGTGGCGCTGTCACCTGTCTGCCCCGCCTCGCCTCCCGCCGCAGGGAGAAGAAAGCCGAAGGACGTGGTACGGCTCAGCCTGACAAGCTGACATCACTGCTAGCTCCACCTTCCTCCTGAAACCGAATTATTCCTGATTTGAATTAGAGCAATACATTTTAACTTTGCATAGCCCTCCAGGTTCTATAGCCTGCGTAATCTACAGTCTGTTCAGGAATATAACTAGTGGACGTGTCTGTCATTCCATCCTTCCCCCGCGGAACTAAGTCCCCCATTACAGGCATCTTCAGCGCACTGAAGTGTCACGGTTGCTGGGATGACACAAAGCCCCGAGCACTCCTCATGCAGGGAGAATAAACTGAGACCACGCCCTAGCTGTATCCGTGTCTAAAAGCAACATTTGCCTCTTTTCTAAGATATTCTTTATGTCATCATTATTAAGTACACACAGAGCTTGACTTTCGTATCAGATGAAAAGGCTGCAGAACTCTAGATAGTAAGTGTAATCAAGCAAATTAGAATTAGTGGAGGGTCTGGGAGGAGGAAGAGAAAGAGCAAATCCGTGCCCTAAGTTTTGCATGTCAATCTGTTCCCCTTTGTGTGCTGTGGGAAGCCAGTTTGGTTGCACAATGGTTATATAGGGGCAACCCCACTGTGCGTGGGGGCGTCTCAGGGTCTCATAAGTGCTATTCTAAGCCTCTGTTAGAGCAGACCTCCCAGGGAAATGCAGGTAAGAGGGAACTTCAATCTGTGTCCTACTGATGAGTCTATTCACCTTGAGCGGGGTTCTGATTTAAAAAATCAATGCAGAAAATGCTCAATACACTGGAAACAGTAATATTATGGGTTGTACTTCTATTTAAGTGCTTAAATTGCACTAGCTGGCTTTTGGGCAGTGAGATTGGAAGCTTAAACCATTTTTAGCTGATTGTTACTCATGAAAATTGAAAGAGGAGGATAGACTTTAAGAGGGAAGGAAAAAGAAAAAAAGAGGAGAGATGTCTGAATGCAAAGAAATACAAGTGACAAAGGCTCCTTTGGACACACTCAGGTACATCTTAACTATTGTGCAGTGAGTAGTTACCAGAGTGATACTAGCCAAAGTAATATTAATGATTCAGATGGGAGTGTTGCAGAAATGTGCATGACAATCCGAGTTTGGGCACTGTCAGACTTAAAGATTCATTGCTGTCATTTACTTTTCAAATGACAGTATCAAACTAGTGGAGGAAGTTGTCAAATTGGCCGTCAGATTCCAAAGACTGGAACTTGGTAGCCAATGCCTTTTGACCAAAGATTTGTCTTTACTATACCAAAATGCTCTGTAAAAGACAGAAGCTTTGCTGCAATATGCAGCAGAATGTGAATCTGTTAAACAAATTCTCTTTTTCATTCTTTACAATAGCCACACAGAGGTGAGCCACACAGGTCTAGAAATCCATGAATAAAAACAATGACAGCCAGTGCAGGCTGCACAAAAGCATTTGAATGTGCTAGCTAGGCGAGGGGTCAGATGTTACATGCTATTTAACAGTAAGCTGAGCAATACAAAACAGCAATATTTACAGCAGCCGAAGTTAGAAGCAGCTAAGAAAACCAAATCACCAGCAGTAGGTTTTGCCTACAGATCTTACAATTTGTCTAGTTTTTTATTAGAGTTCTCATGATTTTAGCTTTGTTAATTTTTCATGCTTTTTTTTTTCACATGCTACTGTTTTACTCCCCTGAGAATGAATATTGATGTTAGTGCTTGATGTTTCAATGATGAGTCATGAGTGAGAAACACAATTATATTTCTTGTTACTGAGAATTTTATCTAAAAAAGGTGTGTACAATAGATATCCATGTGTGCAGAATAGGTGTTTGAGGGCACAGGTCTTAGCAAAAAGCCTTTGTCAAACCAGAAAACAAGGTTTTCTGCCTTGTGTGCATAGAAACTACATTCTTCAGGGAGGGAAGAGACATTGTAGAACCCCATCTTTGGAAGGCTGATCCTGTGGGTGTGAGAGGACGTGGACTTACTACTTTTCTAACCGTACCTCGCTGTAACAGGAGACGCAGGAAGTCTCCACTGGTGGTCACATGCGTGTCTGATTCTGTTGTGAAACGTGGGCTAACTTAGAATTTACGTTGCTTAGATGCAAGTACACACCCGGGTGTAAATTTAAGATAGCAGAAAGAGCTTGAACACACTGAAGAGTCGTGACTGAAGTGTCTCCTCCAGCAACATTGTCTGGAGATGTGATTTTGGTTCATGCTAGCTAAAAGATAGTATTTGGCCATGTGCAAGCTCAGTTCTTTGGCCTCTGTTTCTCTGTTCTCATAGAAAGATAGGTAGACAACACCTAGATCTTTATCACGCCTCTTTGTATTTGTTTCTATTCTGGCTGCTGTTGTTACTGTTTATCATCATATATAGGTGTTTCAGTGGCCCTATTTCTTATGATCTTCTTCCTAGTCCCCTTCATCTGTGAAACAGAAATAACCAAACTTGCACGTGTTAGTCCCGGTGAAGATGAATTTTTGCATTATAACATGGTATTATAATATTTTTTGTAACATCCTCTGCCCTACTCCCAACATTTTGCAGTTTTGGCTGCTGCTACACTGATGAGAGATTTATGCTGAAAAGCTGTAACAAATCTGTTTTCTAGAAAGTAATTTCATTCAAACTACATCTTTTCTTCTAAAGGACATTACCTAGCATTAATTTGTCTGCCAGTGTGCTGTCTTTAGGCCTTCTGAAGAGTCATACTGTACGTGGGCAAAGCAAGCATGATTTTAGCCATAAATGAGACAGTGCTGGGCATAGTTTGTCTGTGGCCAAATTTCTAGCTAAATGATGTTCAGTGGTGCTTCATCTGCCTCACTGAAACCCTCTGTAAGCAACAAGTATGTTTTGAAGTGTACAGAAAGTTTAAATATTTGTGTAAGCATCTTTCATCTACAGGATAGCTGAAGATTAGGAAAAACAAGTTGTTTAGATAATAGCGTTCTTTGTTTAGATCAAAAGGAAAGGGTTTATGAATTTGGTACTTGAAGTTTCTGCATGTGTGTCATTATTGTAAGGGGAAGCTAATGGATTTGTGCTAGGTAAACACCTTTATTTTTAACCATCAGTTTGATTTTGTATGCAGGAAAGACAAAAGGAAAGATTAAAATTGCTTTCATTATTATTTTTGTATTTATATTGCTGTGATAAAATAAGATGGTTTAGTAATTTTGCTCAAAATGCTAAACAGTGATAGATCAGTCAGTTATGCTTTAAAATAATGTCCAAGAGCTTTTGGTCCACTTTATTTTGTAATACATACGTGAGACATAGGTACAAAAATGCAGTTTTGTTTAAGTTAGCACAGATGTCTGATAAAAGAATAATAGAAAGTGCACTTCAAGGCCGCGATTCTACACATAGACAAGTGGCATGGAATCCTTCCCTGTGTGTGGGGTGCACTGATGTGCACTGGTATATTATCTGCTTGCAGCACCAGGGCCTTTACATTAGTAAAAGTATAGCCTCGATTACGAACTACAGTTCACTAGTTACAAGTACCTTTCTAGCCTCCGGCAGATTGCGTTTATATTTGTAATCATTTATGAGCTTTTCACTAGGTTCCCCAAGGTGTGCTAGACATCAAACAAGCAAATAAGAAGCGATATGGGAACACACAGGCGCTTTGGCTTAGAGCAGCAATTCATCTAGGTTTGAATTCTGGCAGTGGCAAGTTTGGAGGAAACTGCCATCGCTGCTACTGAGAAAATGTTCTTATTAGTCAGAAATGGCTGAGGTCATAAGCACATATTTGTATATACCATTCAAAATAATTTTGTATTTGCTGCTTTCTTTTCTTTATATTACTGTTACCATCATTGCTTTTTCCCATCTGTATTTATGTCCAATTCTTTCTGAGTCCTGCTTAGAGTTTTCATGTATTATATCTAATGGTTCCTGTCCCAGGTGTTGATTTCTACATGTTAATGGTTCTCATCTCAAGGATTTAACAAACTGAGATCCCAATTCTATAAAAGTGTACATATGAAATAAGTAATTTTATTTATGAGAGCCACTAGTCTCACAAACAAAAATTACTTACCCATGAGGCCTAAACACAGAAATTCATAGCTAGATAGTTTATAAACTGAAGGAGGGACAAAAGCATATATTGCAAGATCTTTGTTTCAGTTGTAATTGTCTGGTGTAGAATCATTTCCTAGTTCTATAGTTAGGGCTATGCATAGATACGTGCTACCATCTCTGCTCCCACTGTTTCTGCAGTTAATTATGGGTTGTCATCTTTTGTCCCTTCATTTCAGTATTTTGCAAAATTTCATTCTTCTATTTCATACAGAACTTGTTTTAATTTTATTTCATTCTACTTTAACCTTAAGCTTTGCCTTCCTACTTCTATTTTTCATGTTTGCACTCTGTAATCTTACATTATTATCATGCAGCTTTTGCTATGTAATTGACTTTCATCTGGTTTTAGGCCTTCTTTTGAAAATAAATGTGGATTTAAGTTTACATATTTTCATTAGTACAAAGTTAAAGTTTAACCCTAGGCAAAATGTGTTTTTACATCATTGATTAACAGTGCAAGTAGACCTAGTGATTACAGACAAATGCTCTCCGTATAAGAGTGGTAGAACTGGTCTTAAATGATTTTTAACTTTCTTATTGTTTTTTTTTTTTTTTTCTGGAAATTTATAAGGTACATTAGCCATTGAAAAGGTACCTAGAAATTAGCAGCAATGATCATGGGTGGCCTGAAAATACATTTTGTTATTTGGTTGTGAAATGCCTAACTCAATGGGGCTGCAGTCTTGAATGGAGCCATTAATCCTTATTGTAGTTGAATAAATAATAATAAAATGCCCTACTTGATCAGTGATCTACAGACACGTGCTTACTTGGACAGATATAATGCTCTTGGTCTTTTCATTACGGCTTTGTTTTAAAGAGTACATCCATGTAAGCTTTGTCCAGATCGATGGATTTCTTCTGCATTGCTGCCCGCAAGTGCTCAGGGAGCAGCCTCCGACTTCTTATCTCCCCTAGGACAATATCACCCTTGTTTCGAGGCCTCTGGGTCCTAGCATCCTCAAGGGCACTGTGCACATCCTGCAGTTTCATCTGAAGCCAGTCCTGTCTCTCCATAGTGTGCCGATGCTCTCCAAGGTTATGCATTAATTGCATCTCACTCACTGATCTTTTCCTGAATGAAAGGAAAGCAAAGGAACAGACTCATAGTCGTTTTCAATTCGTGGTTTGGGAACTTTTGTAAGGTATCACAATACAGAACTGTACAACCTACCTTTCTAATTTGTAAGGGATAGAATAACATCTGGAGAAGAGAAGGAGGGTGGATGGTGATTTATTAATGGTAATAGATATATTAATGAGAAGGCATCAAAAGTGGGAAGTAGTCCAGTTTTGTGACAACAGTGTTTGGCTATATATTTACCATTTATTTTATCTATTATAGTGGAGCTTAGGGCTTACATGACAATAGTTAACTGATTAATAAAACCATGGTATTTGTTCAGAGGTACTTTTCTGTGAACACTAGAGCTAAGGAAGCATGTTTTCCTGTGGATTTGTCTCAATGCTGATTGATGTTAGTGCCCACGGGTGAGTCCAGCTAGACTCTTGCACAATAAAAAAGATGTTCTCCTGTGTAGAACCCACCTAAGCATCTAATAAGAGATACGGCTTACATAGTGATCTTCCTAAGAGAACACCTACATGATTTTTCTTCCTCCACTATTTGCAAAACATGTTTAAGAACTCTTGTGTATCTGAGATCTCTACAGCTATATCTAGAAGATGGTATTTGGCTGTCTGGGCCAAGGGATTCAAAAGCATGGATAGGAAAATTGACATACCCATAAACTTGTATACAGACAGGCTGACCGTGTTCTCAAGAACAGATAAGATTATCCTCCAAAATTTGGAAGTGTATAATAATGTACTTACATCATTGGTCTTCCATCAGAGTTTGTAAAAAAGCATATGGCATATAAAATCATTGCAGTCTTGGCCAGATTTTTTATAGAAACCATTTTGTCTGCAAAGATAGAAATGAATACATTATAAATCTCTATTTCAAGTAATTTCTGTTCTAAAGAACTTTAGTTTAGAAAGAAAGGTTGAAGAAAGACATCAGAGAAGTGACTTTAAAAACATTCTTCTCATGAATGGGTTAGAGCAAGGAATGCAACAGAGGAAGTTAGTTCTAATACTAATTTTTGTGGACAACTTACTGTAACTCTGTAGGCAAGTCTAAAAACTTCTCTCAGCCTTACTTGCTCTGCATCATCGTCATCTAGGTACCCATGCTTTCAATAACGGGGTGAAAAGCACCATGTCCTTTCAATAATACTGTTATTTATCATATATATTTGATATCCTCCAAGTATGTTGAAATACTTGTATATAGCTATGCAAGTGAAAAGTTTTGTTCTTTTATCTATTCTTTTGCGTCATCGAGTTGCATTTTCTTCAGAATGAAGAGGCTGACACTCTTCTTGACAATTTTGCATAGTGGCATAACTCTCCTGAGTTATTTCATTCTCCGTTTAATCACAGAAGAGAAATGAGAATTGAGCCCCCCATTTTTTTCAGTCTAAATCCTGCCTTGCCGGTATGAATTCCACTCTGCTCTGTACATCATCAGCGAAATTGCCACTTGGTATATACTTGAAGAATATTTATTACTGATGATGCTACAACAAGCAGGTATGGCACAGTCAAAATTTCAGTTTCCAGTTTGGATTTTCAGTAGGGACAGCCAGAAAAGGCATCTTTTTGCTAGGGCTTAAGAAATTTGATAGAGAGTAACATAAACGTAAGAAATACAAAACTCCAGAATGCCATTCTTGCAATATTTTCTGCAGTTTTATAGTAGGTCAGAAAAGCATTTACTACATGTCATCTTACATGATAGTATGACTGTGGTTCTAGCAGTCCATCTAACTCAATATTACAAGTTCAGGAATTGGATTCACTTCAAGATATTTCTAGCTCACTGTCTCAGATTTCTTCATTTCAAACATTCGGTTCAGATAATAAAAGAGTTTGATTTTACTTACATTCACCTTATTTTTAAGATAGTCTGAAAAGAAGCTAAAGTAAAAACTGAATAATGAATCAATGATAAAGTCTTCTAGATAAGTCTCCTAGAGAACTCAGAAATAAAATAGAGTATACTTACCCGATACTATCTTAAACAGATTTCTGGTTTGGGTATGTCGGCAGATGACTGTCTCTTGATGTCAAGTATATTTAAAGACTACTGAATTGGTTTAGTGGACCCCTTAAATGTAACTTTAAAATAGAGCTTCTAAGTAACTTAGAAGCCCTTTTATTGTCTCAGTTGATGTCACTCTCAACACACACCCTCCTGACCCTCTTGTACCCACCCTCGGATGCTTTTGTTAATTTGGCATTTACAGGGAAAAGAAGGGTCTCAGCAAAATGAAAGTATCCTTGTTAGCTGTGAAGAAGTTTGACTTTTAAATTCAGATTCCCTATTAGTCATAGATTTGTGCCCAAGATAATGTGATCTCTGAAGCTGTTGGAAGGATTTGCTAAGAAAGCTTTGTGGTGTTAACTGCAGGCAGTGGGTTAGTGATCTACAAATGCAAGATAAAAAAATATTGGAGAGCTAACATTTATAATAGATGTGGAAAATAAGAATAGTCACTTTAGGTCAGATACTAGGTTTCTTTGCAAAAGAATATACTGGAGAGGAGCAGAAGTCCCAGGATGATAGAGGATCATGTTTTTAAGCAGAAACTGGTGGTATTGAAAAGTTATTAAAATACAGTGTTAGACCCCCATTGTCCTGTTATACCTACACCTATGAATATCCCTGAATCACTCAAATGGGCTAGATAAAATGGAGGCAGTTGAAGAGGCTGTGATATAAATTAGTACTCTAAAAACGTTGGAAAACAAATACAGAACTCTGTCTACATTCTAAGAAGTAAAATGTGTAAATAATACTTTCCCATATGTATGAAGAAAGACTATTTTGGCTGCAAGATAGTTTTCCTGCATTAGATGCTTCTACTGGGTTCTAGTGAATTTCACCAGAAAAAAAAGTTTACACCTGCACACTTTAACATACTGTTTGGAAGCTATCATTGCTTTTACAGTGAATACTGTTTAGACTATGCTATGTACCTGTATTATTTCACAAAAAGGCAGAACAGATATTTTATACCTTTGAATCACAAAGATTGTATTGTCAAGGGGAAATGAAGGGAAGAACCAAAACCTCCAGAAAGTTCTAAAAAGAGTTCATGGTTCCCTCAGTAAATAGTAAACTGAGAAGTAAAAAAATAATCCATTTAAACAAGTTCAAGAAATCAGGATAGAGCTGGCTTCCAGTATTAATTCCGTTGTCAATATCTTTCTACGTACACCAAAAAGAAAGCATACAGAGGTTTATGGGGTTGATATATTTTCTTAGGAGATATATGTCCATTATGGCCACTAACAATGCTAACCTGAAGGCTTTAGTGACTAAAAACAGAATGTGCATGGCATGCCAGGAAAGGATTTGGAAAATCTCTACACAGTTGATAATGAAAAGTTCCATTTTTCAGATTTAACCATCATAAACATATGCAAAACCTTTAAAGCAAAGCCTCAAGGCAGTGCTTGTACAGAGGTTCATTTGGAACCTCTAGCATACGACAGCAAAAACTTAACTAAAGGCCGAGCATTAGAAAGTGTAGTGTCTGTATGCAAAAAAATCATGCTTTCATATAAACTGGTAGCAACTGATAGCAAAAACGGGCAATAAACCATTAGGGACAATTGCAAAATGAGTGTTAGGAAACCTGAGCTGCAGGTGTTATTCTTTCAGTTGCAGTTGCATACCTTACAATGCACATGTAAATCTGGAAGAGACCCCAGGCTGGAGCCTGGAATAAAACTGAGACAGAGAAAACACCAGTGTATTATGTTGCGATTGAAACACTTCATTGACTTCAGACAGTTTACAGTCTGTTAGCGCAGATGCACTTAAACAAGATGTAATTGATTGAAAACTGGCTGATTTGCTGCATACCTAGTCTTTATAGCAACTTTGAAGTAGGATTTCTTATTCAATGTCATTTTTATTCAAAGGTGCTAAATAGGTTGTACCTAAAATCTCAAACAAAGATTGCTAAACTTGATAGTTTGAAGGCATTCACATGTGAAAAAATATAGAAGACAAATTAGAACTGCACAGTTTGCTCCAGGTGAGAGAAGATACAAAAAAAATAATAAAAATTTGAAATATATACCCCAATATTTCTAAATCAATAGAGGTTGTGATGGTTATTACAGAAACTTTACATTACAGTTCAAAATTGCTTTATCTGTATATGCAGAAAAAATAATTTATTTGTTTTGGATTATTATCCCTAATGTCCAGAAATTATGTTATTTGAAAATATTTATCCTATGTCATCTGTGTTCACTAAGCATGGCATATCAAGTGTGTGAATGACAGGTAATTGAGCAAATGAATGTAATTCTTTTACAAAATACTGTATCTGTGAACATTTTTCTTTGAACACAGTGTATCCACTCAGTAATTGTCAGCTGAAAATGGTGTTGAGCTCTTAATGTTTCAGAAAGATGAAGATTCACGTTCAGATTCAATTTTTTTCTCTTTCTTAAGCATCTCTGTAAAAAATCAGGTCCCTTTTGGCACTACTTAATGGAAGAGCAGAACTCAGGAAATCGGGGCTAATACCTGCTGAAATGCTGTTCAGTAGGAGGCTTAAGACTGCCCATATTTGTAGACATTGTGGTAAAAAAGAGGTATATAAACTCTTAAGGAACAAATGCAAAAATAAAATATCTCTGCTATGAAAAAGCACTTCATCATTCTTTGAAATTATAACTGTGTACATGCATAATGAGTGGAAAAAAAAATCACAAGTTCCTTAGGAAATCACCTTCTGCTAGTGAGAACACGTTTCTAGCACACACAAATGAGGACTGACCTACAGGAGACAATTCTGCTTCTCTTGGAATAAGAGCAGAAAAACCACAGTGGATTCTGAGTTTCCATGTTCTGAAAACAGCAGGCTGTGAATGAGCCAATGCATAAAACTGAGTAGAACTGAATAGAGCAGTCCAGAAACTATAAACCATTAGATGTTTCAGGTATCTACCAGAGAAAGGCAACCAATTTGACAATTGATTGCAAACAATTATTGTATATGTTACATTATCAGAGAGAGAGCTGAAAAACTGAAGATGCTGGAATGACAGTGTGGGAGGGAAGAGCTGACCACAGCCTTTTCCTCTGACAAGGCTTTATCTTGATCAAAGAGCTACCCTTCCTTGACCTTCCCTTATAGATTGTACAGATACTTTAACCAAATGTGCATGAAAAAATCTCTGTGTTGCTTTGTTTGCAGGAGGCGTGCCACCTTACTTTGAATCGGTACCATTGCATGTAATCAGACCCCAGGGTTGAAAACAAGTGGAAAGCAATTTTACAGCCAGGTAGGTAAACAATGGCCATATTCCAAAAATCCTGAATTCTGTGTAATCTACTTTGTATAGTCTGTTCATTTTGTTAGGAAAAAGTATTATACTGCATCTTGAAACTAAGCACATCCTGAGGTACATTACTGGAATATGGTTAGGGGATACAGTGCTTTCTAGGATTATATTCTAGGTGACTAAGAAATATTTTCACAAATCAATTATGTAATCTGGTGTATTAATATTCCTGCAGAATTCGGGATTCTAGTCCCCTAGTTTTAAGACTTAACTGCTGAAGTCATTTTTTTCCCATATTATTTATAAAATCAGGTTTTTGCCACTTTGCTTATTCCAGTGGGCAGTTCCAGATAAAATGCATTCTAACTGCAACTATGACTAAGAGAATATTAGTAGATCATTGAGCAAGGGAACAAGGTAATTGGTGACACACTGCATGACTGGTGAGGCAACCTTTCTAAATGTGTCTGAGGAATGTTCTGCCTTGACACAATGAAGATCTGAAGTGACAGTCAGTAAACTCTTTAGAACTTCATTTGATTGACAAGATTTGTGGCTTTTCAAATACCATAGCAGCATGTTTGGTAATTTATGTAAGCAATGTTGGGTATCTTCAGGTGCTTTTTGGGTTCCTGCAGCTAGATGAAGCTTCAACCACATGCTGCTTTCCAATTAGATGAAAAAAACAGCAGACAAGTAAAAATCAAAAGGTGGTCTACCACATTCATACAATGTGTTTTTTGCAGCTACTGGTAAATGTGAATTTGGAAATAATCTTTATCCAGTTACATAGCATCTTTCACCTGAGAATCACAGTGTTCATGAATCTCCCTAATCTCTTTGTGAGGAAAGTAAAAGATTGATGTTGTTTGTTTCTGTTTTATGGACATTTAGTCAAAGACAGATTAAATGCAAACATCACTGAGAAAAAGATTAGAAAGAAAACAGAAGCTGGTAGAGTCTAGACCCAGTCACCTGACTTTAAGTACACTTGCTTACCTAGGGAGATAATCTAGACACTGTAATGATAATTGTGATCCAGATTATTTCTAGAATTTTCACTGATTAAGTGAAACTTATGCAATGTCTGAATGGACACCCTTTTTTGCTCTCCATGTAACTTATCCGAGTTATATAACAGAGATAGCTAGTTTATCACTGATATCTCTATTGACCTATCATGGACATGTCAGGCTTTGATGACATAATCATGAATGTATGAGTGTTTGCTCTTTGCATGCCACCCCATAGCATGGCTGCATAGAATTTCATATAGCGTTACATGGCTGTTTTGAAGCCTAAACGGAGAGCCCTGCTTACCTCATCTCTCTCTCATGAGAAGAATCTGAAGCTTGGTGAAACAGCCCAGAAAAGCCAGGAGGAATGCTACAATGGCTATTAAGGAAAGTCATGAAGATGAGGTACATCTTATTTTCTATAGGGACATATTTCAGTGGTCAGCAACAAAAATACAGTTGTGTAACATGAACATTAAAAAAAGCCTTGTTTAGTTTCAACACATAGATATTGACACATTGCTAAAGAACTATTAGGGAATTGTAGACTAAAGGTATTTATAGAATTGTATATGAAAGTATAGATATTACTTCAGATTTAAAAGTTCTGGTAAATTATTTTACAGTCAAAAATTACTTCGTGGAATATTAGCCCTGATGGCAGTGAAACGTCATGCTGTTGATGTTTTGCTAAATACATTGCTATAATGAACTATATAGTACTTCATGACCTTTTTCAGCAGATAAGAAGCTGGTACAGAACTCAAAACTGTTGTTGGAACATTGGATTTCTGGGGTTAATACCAAACTGAATTATGTATATGTATATGCATAAGCAGACACACATATATTCCTATACAGGCCAGAGTGTTTATTGACCTATTACTAGCTGTAAATACTTGATGCAGGCTTGAGCTCCCATTTAATGACACAAAATGTAGTATAGCTCTAATGGGGACTCATGTTCTTTTTTGTTATCCTTGAAACTGACATGGCGTCCCTGACAAGCCACACAAGGAGACCAGTTTTGAGAGCATCAGTAATCCCTGAAAATGTGCAGAAAATATGTCTAGCATTGTGGACAGGGATGAATCTAAAATCCCCCCCTCTCCTTTTCGAGGCTTAAGGACCTCACTCAAGGCTTCAAGATTTAGGAACCCTCTCTTGAGCATACACATCTACACACAGGCGCATATGTGCACATTCTATAAAACTCATCATTTTAAAACCAGTTAAGACATCTACTAAAAAAGGTTTGAGTAATTAAATATTAGTATCCACTGGATTCTAAAGGTGGGAGCTAGGGAACAGCAGATACCTACAAGTAAGAGATTTGACCTAAAAAGACTGTTGTAACAGTGGATGTGCTAGCTCTGCATAAAATAGCCTTGACAACTCAGGATGACACAGGATGGAGCAATGAAAGTCTGCATTTTTTATGCAGGTAGCCACATATTTACCTATTCTTTCTACTGAAAAGAGATTTCAAGTTCATATTCCCATATTTTCTGCAGTCACTGCAGATGAGCAGATAATATCTGAGTAAGTGATCTGTAGCTTGATGAAATCTCATGGGAATGATGGGTTCAATTTACAAATGAATAACATTTTCAGACCTCTCCTTCAATCCAGTGAATGTTCTGAAAAAATCTGTCATAGTCAGCTGAAAAACATGAAGAATAGAGAACTGGCAAAAATCACTGTTTTGTTTGGATTATGAAAGAAAACATTGTGTTAGGTGCTATGCAAACATGCAGGAAGATGAAGACCCTCTAATAATGGTGTTACTAAGGATAAAAATGTGTTGTATTGTATACAAGGTATTTCATTATTTGAGATGCTAATTATGGCAAATAAAATGTTTTAAGTTATATATTAAAGAACTTGTCCCAGAAATCAAGTCCTTTAAATGAAAACTTTACAAGCCTTATTAAAGATTAACTTCTCTATCACCAAACTATACAGATTATCTTGATTTTCTTGTTAAACTGTTTAGTTCTCTGCTTAGCCTCCACTGAAATACATTCCTAGGCTGCTTCTCTCCCTCCATCTGATCCACACTTTCATGCGCTGCACATTGTCATTTTAATTATGCATTTTGAACTAGCATACTAACAAATCAAAATTTGCTTAGCTTGCATTATGCATAAATGACAATATAGAATGCTGAGTAGTGAAGGACCTAATCCTTTATTTCTGCCCTCATTTTCTGCTACCCTTTGTTTTCCATTGTGATCTTGCTATCTCTTAGCATAGTAAAGTGAAGGTGAAAATTAACCACTTCTGTCTGTGGCTCTTCATCACTTGCCTAAGCAAGTCACTTCATTTTTCCATGCTTCAGAGTCCTTATTAAAATGGCCATCCCTATACGGTCCTGTCCCTAATGTGATTTTCTTCAGTGGTAACCCCTATGTTAGGAACAGGCTTTCCTCCATTAGCCAGTTAACTTTCCTCCTCTTGACTCCTTTCCCTTTTCCTACTACCCACTACCAAATTCTACTCTCTTGGCTGTTTTTCAGTGTTTAAGAAAACATAACAATGAATATATATAGAAAAATATATATTAAAACAAACAAAAAAAAGGCAGCAGAATCCATAAGAAGCAGCCCAAACCTCCATTATTCTACTGCAAACCGTTCCTTCCATTCCTTACAGAATGTAATTTTTCTAATTCTGTATGATTTGAAGACTGAACTCTTTGGGTATGGGCTTTATTTTCTCATGAATTTTTATACATATCCTAAGCCATAATCCCTAGCAGCCTTGTGAAATTAAAGACAGAAGCAGAATTTAGGCAATGACTGCATTAGTTTTCTCAAGATTAGTGCCCCTTCTTCTCTCGCATACACTGGGAAACTGTTAAAAGGAGTCTCTGGGTATCTCTAATACAAATGACCTGGAAAACAGTACAAAGGCACAGTCAGAAGCTAATCGGAAATAATGCACAGACGCAATAGTAGAACCCTGGACCCAAAAATCTCTTTGTATCTGGGAGATCCATAAACATTTGTGAGAATATAAATTTACTAAGGTGCACAGAGGAGATGGCTTCAGCTAACTGTTTTTGTTGCATGCTAGCATCTGTGCTGTAACTATAGGAACGGACTTTATAAATAGCCCAACCCAGTTACCTTTTTCAGAACTTCAGGGATAGCTAGTGCCCAAAATAGACAAATTACATAACACAGTTCTCTAAACATACTCATTCACTCTGCAAACTGGGTTCTTTGTGCACCACTGTAAAATTAGTGCATCCCCCTAGCTTACATTCAGTACTCACTGGAGCAGTTTTCAGTTGACATAGTTATACTAACTCAAAGGAACAATGCTAATTTTCAGCATCTGAGGATTTGGACTTTGGCTGCAGATGTTTGTTAAAGTGCACTTAAAAAGACGAACAGATCTGAAATACCAGACTGTAATGCGAATTTTGAAGTTAAATTAGGTAGGGTTAAAAAGGCCTACTTTTGTACAAACCAGGCTGGATGCACGTGGCTGAGTTATATGAGGAGGGGACATATTCAGTCTGAATCATGCACATTTGCAAGATTGTCCTTGGATTTAAGGTTACAACAGAATCTACGGAAATGTTTCTTCCTCTGGAAAACAATAGTATTTAAGAAGCACCTTATACTAAAGAGATCTTATTCTGGAGTTCCAAAATCTATCTGTAAAGGAGGAGCTGTATACAAATCTGGAGACCTAGTGTATAGTAAGTGGAAATGTCATTCTTGGACCAAATATTAACTCTCTAAAATTCTAAGGGCCTTCTACAATGCACTTGTGTCCTGAAAGTATTTGCAAACAGAATGCCAGACATACTTTGATATGTGCAATTTTATGTTCAGTTACTGCCTTCTCAAGCTGAGCAGTAACATAGCTCATAGCTACAGTGGCCTAGGAGCCTAATAATGTAAAGGAAGGACACTGCATTGGAATGGGCAGATCTGAAGACACACATGCTCAAATATGACCTCATCCCATTAAGATATACTTATAGGAATAGTATTCTTCCAGCAGAGAGTGCTCTACAGTTGTGTTATCACTGATGCCAGAACAGGGCTCTTGCTCATGGTAATTCTCACACTATCTTCAAGGGAAGAGTTAACTTTATCCATTTTACAGAGGAGCAAACAGAAATAACAAAAAATATGTCTATAGACCTCCAAGCTGAAATCTACCTAGAATGATAGGAAATATCAGTGAAAGGCCCCTGCATCACTGCATGTAAGTGGAGATACTTTCCTTTAAGAGTGGTCCACACTGTATAACATTATGGCTGCAGAGACCAAAAGCTCAGCTCGTTTGGTATGTGGAGTCCTGCATTCCAGAAGGCAGCACAGACCACAGGGCTATGAGTCTATTACTGCTCTATTATGCAATGTTTATGAACTCTCTGCCACAAATCATCAACCTCCTGCAGGAGGGACATATTTCCTGCTTCAGTAGGGCTGCAATCTCATCTTCACTGTATTCATCTTCACAGAGGTATTACACAAAATCTGCAGACTGTTATTTTAAATCTTCTTGGGTGTTACTAGATTTTCACTGTAGGTATGTGCTCTCCAGACATCCTTACTTACCATCAGCCATCACTATTTTATCCATTTCTGTTGTTCCTAATTTATGATCAGTCAAATGGCACACTACTTACCATATTTCTGAAGAAATATGAATACATATTGTTCTACTAAATTTATAGCTCTGTTCTCTTGAAGCATGAAGTAAAAGCTTTTTGCAAAAATATGAACACTGATTGGAATGATTGTCATTTTTTGGATTTCTGGGAAGCCTCATGCTGACAGCTGTTATTGCTAGTGCCAATCCCACCTCTATGTAATAAAACACTTCTCTGTATTATCTCACTGCACAAGTATGATGAGTACTTTGTTACAGGCATTTACTTACACCCTAGTCCTTCTGTGACAATGAAACACAGGTGTCACTCAGCTTTCATGGCTGCAGTCTAAATAGCAATAGACTAACCAGGTGATGATATCACATCAATATTTTGCATTGCCTAGGAAATACCTTGCATTTCTATTTTCTGAGTACAGACCACAAAGCAATACAAAGGGCTTTTCAAATTTCTCAATGTTCTGAAGAGACTACTGTCAATGTAACGTTTTCAAAAGAAGAGGCTTTTAACTATCTCCTGTTTCACAGAATCATTCTGATTCCTAGAGGTCTTGTAGTCCAACCACCTGCTCAAAGCAGGGTCAACAGTGAATTCAGACCAGGTTGCTCAGGGTTTATCCAATTGGGTCTTGAAAATCTGCAGAGACAAAGATCCCAGAAGCTCTCTAGGCAACCTGTTTCAGTGTTTGGTTACCCTTAAGGGAAAGCTTCTTTTCCTTATACCCAGTCAG
Source organism: Anseranas semipalmata (assembly GCA_013399115.1). Lineage (NCBI taxonomy): Eukaryota > Metazoa > Chordata > Aves > Anseriformes > Anseranatidae > Anseranas > Anseranas semipalmata. The sequence goes on along the minus strand of VXAA01002535.1, from coordinate 320,085 downwards.
AATCTCACCTTTTTCAACTTATGGCCATTTTGTCTCATTCTCTAACAATGCAGCTTGGTAAAAAGCCTGGCTCTCTCTTCTTGGGTACCCCCTCTTAGATACAAAAAGGCTGTTATTAGGCCCCACTAAGCCTTTTCCAGGTTGAACAAGCCCAGTTCCCTCATCTTCTCTTCACGGGGTAACTACTTCAAGCCACTGAACATCATCCACTGGATTTGCTCAACTTGATCATCTTTGTTGTACTATCTGCCCCAAAACTGGACACAGGATTCCAGATGCAGTCTAGTGTGTACTGAGTAGCAAGGGATAATCACTTCTCCCAGTCTGCTGGCTAAGTATGCAGTTAGCCTTCATTGCTGCCCCAGCCTACTGCTGAATCATTTAGCTCACTGTCCACCCAAGCTCTAAGGTTCTTTTCAGCAGTGTTGCTCTCTAGCCAGTCAGTCCATAGCCTTTACTATTGCAAGGAATTGGTCCATCCCAGGTGCAGGACTTTGCATTTGTCCTTGCTGATTTTCATGAGGTTCCTGTAAACCCATTCTTCCAACCTAATGTTAGATCCTTCAGAATGGCAGGCCTGCCATTCAGCTATGGACTGTACTCCCCAAGTTAGTGTCACTGACGTTTGCAGAAGGCACATTTTGTCTGATCCTCTGGGTCACTGATAAAATTATGAAACAAGATAGGTCCCAGAGTAGACCTCTGACAACTTCACTTGTAGTTGACCTCCAGGTGAAATACAAACCATTAACCACTAGTCTTTGAACTTGATGATCCAGTCAGTTTTTCATCCATCTAGTAGTCCACCAATCTAGACTGTAAGTCCCATCTTGGTACAAGAATGTAGTGGAAGATGGTGTCAAAAGCTTTGCTAAAGTCAAAGTAGACAACATCTACTGTTCTCTCCTCATCCCACTGTCACTTCATTATAGAAGGTGAACAGGTTGGTCGGTGTCATGATGGCTATTTCCCATCGCTGTTCTCCTCATGTGCCCAGAAATGGCTTCCAAGACTTGTGCTATGGAACAGCAGTGAGGCCGATTCACCTGTACTTCCCAGGACCTTCGTTCCTGAAGGAAAGCAGAAAATATGCAAGACCTGCAGACAAGTTAGATGGCAGTTTCCAGTATGTCTCTGTGGCAAAAACTAGGAAATAAAAAAAGGATTTGACTGAGGTAGTTACATAGCAGTTTCACATGCAAAATAAAAAAAGTTGAAAAAGGCTATATTATAGATATATAAAGAAAGGTTGACTGAAAATGATGAAGTTTTAGGTCTACAAAGAAAGCTGATCTAGGCGTTTCATATGGCATTAATTTACAAAGAAAGTCATAAAATAACTAGAGAAAGAAACAAGTTATGTAAGCTGCTAAAGGATCTTCAGTATTTAGTTTTGTTACACTAAACAAAGCATTCAATAGAAATAGCCTCTGTTCCTGAGGACAGCGAACCAGTTGTATCAATCTTTGAAAAAGGCTCTTTGGGTGATCTGGTGTATTATACAATAGTAAGCTTTATTTAGGTATATTGGTGGCATTAATAATTAAAATGGAATAACAAAACATTGCAAGAATAACCAATGTGAACCTACCTCACTTCTCTCAGAATTATTTAAATATGTTAATAAAGTAGTAGATAAAGAAGACAAAATGGACCTTGAGTATGACCTGATTTAGTAGTTCCTGTATTCCTAAGAATATTGCATGTCAAGAGCTGTCATCCACTTGAGCATGAATTTCCCACAAGGATTTCATCCCCTCACTTTCTGTTTTCATCAAAAAAAAAAAAAAAAGATACTGTAAAAGTATTTATGTGAAAGGAAAGAGTACATGTGCATTTAAATGCTTTTTAATCCATTTGGGATCTTTGTCATGCAGTACTTTGCCTACAAGTTGGCTTTGGCAAGTTTCATAGAAAATTATTACCTCTTAAGGGGTTTCAGCAAGCACTGGCAAAACATCCAAATACAAAAGCTTTTGAAAATCTGATGCATTTGCAGCATCTCAGCAATAAGTACTCCAGTATAATTAAAACTATACCATTAGAGGTGAATATTTGTAAGCAAGGGTGGATCTGCTAAGATGGATGTGTCACAGAGAGCATTCTTTGCCTAGCATGCATTTTCCTTGCTTCATGTTATCATTACATCTCTACAGCTAGTTGATTTCTTGGGATATCTTTCTTAGAACCAGAAAAAAAAACAAAACAAAGGTGCAAAATATTGTGTGGGAGGAGGTGTTATTTGAACTTATCATACTGTCTAAATCACACATACAAGTAGAATAAGCACTTTGTGATGCTTTTCTGTTCACTCAGCATATGCACGTAGATTATAATACATTTGATATCCATGTTTTCTGACTTGGAAGAGCTCTGACAACGTTTTCAAGAGTTCAGTGACAGTGGCTTCCTTCAGTGTAAATTAGATGGACCAAATTTTCTTAAGTGGCCCTTGCAACTGGCCTGTCAGGATCTTCCTTCCTTCCTTCCTTCCTTCCTTCCTTCCTTCCTTCCTTCCTTTCTTTCTTTCTTTCTTTCTTTCTTTCTTTCTTTCTTTCTTTCTTTCTTTCTTTCTTTCTTTCTTTCTCTTTCTTTCTTTCTTTCTTTCTTTCTTTCTTTCTTTCTTTGTACAGTTTAACAAGCACCAAGCCTCGTGTAAGTTTCCTCAGAGAGCAGTGCTCTCACAGGCCTAACATTCTCACCAGGGAAACTCCCTAGGCTTGTGTCTGTGTTCTTAAAAAGGAGAATTTGGCCTACAGATCAAATTCCCTAGCTCCCAGCTTTCCATTCTGAGAGAAAACGTGCATTCATTAACAAAGATGACTCTTTTAGCCAATGGTAGGGATGCACAGCATGAAGTCCTGGTCATAGTGAAGTCAATTTGGTATTAAATTCTGATATATGATGTCAGTTTATTGACATCGCCAATGGACTTAAGGCTTTACTAAAAACATGCAACTTTAGTTTAAAAAAAGGTTGGTAAATTGTGCCCCTGCAGATCTGGTGATGTTGTACAGAGGACATTGGTTTGTAAGAGGCTCCCTCCAACTCCTAGCATAGGGATAAGTTCTGGAGCTTAGGGTTTAACTGATGTTTGGCTTCCGGATCTTCTCTTCTACAACTGTTTGCTTTCATGACATCCACAATAAAAGATTCAAGTGTCTCGTGTGCTACCAGCAAGGATAGGGGTTTAATTGCTGGGGAAATAAGAAATGGTAAGCTTAGGGGGAAAGACTGCTTATCATCTTTTCATGGAGCAGGACCTATTGAAGTATTTGGGTGCAGCCACGGTGCATGTAAGTATGCTATTAGCAACACTGCCCTCACGTGGAGAGAAGGAGAAAACTTTCTTTAAAGAAACTAATAATAGTGTGGCTGTCCAACGATCAGCAAGAGCTCAGTGAATGAGTTTGCTGTTTCTACTAAAACCAAAAATATGGGATTTTTTTTCATATTATTCAGAGCCAAGCCTTTCATGTGTGTGAGAAGAAAAGAGATAGCCAAAAGGTCTCCTCCTAAGAAAAATATCTGAACAATTTACTCAGAAAGTAATACAGAGTATGACAGAACCCTTTCCATGGCCACTTCTGTATTAATGAAGAGAAAAGGGGCCAAGTTAATCCTGGAATAATTCTGATGAAGTCAATGTACTTGTGGTTGTGCAAAGGTTGAATCTGGACTGTGATGTAGCCAATTTCTGTCAATTTAAGAGTTGAGAGATGAACGCTGACAGATTTAGAAAGGATGCTTTAGGATGTTACCGCCTTACCTGTTCAATCCTTCTAGCTAGACGTCACCTTTACAAATACTGAGCTTCGTGAATTAGGCATATGAGCATTTCTAATCAGCTGCAGAGCAAAGATTTCTAGATTTCTAGAGCAAAGATTTCAAAGATTGTTAGATTTCTAGCCAGAATAAACCAATAGGAGCCAGGCCTAGATACACAAAATGTGTAGATATTTGAGATAAAGGTATAGGTAACAAGTAGTAGTTATCCCCATAAAATTTTATTCACAAAACAGCACATATCAGTATTCCAATGCAGTAATACAATCTTAACCTCAAAAATCATATGTCTCCAAAGATCTGTTCCTTATGAAAACCAACTGTGTCTGCTCGGCTGTATGTGTTAAGCTGTTCCTTATTCTTAACTATCACATGGTTTTCATGGAAATAGAACTTTAAATATTTTAAAACATGTAATTAAGAATCTTTTGAAAATGTTTATTTTTCACTTTTTTAAGACTTTGGCTATATCATGGGATCCAACATATAAGAACTGGGAAACATTGATTCGTGTTAATGTAATTTCTCTATTTAGTTTCTCCAGTGCAAAAACAAACAAACAAACAAAATAACAACAAAACCCACTAAAACCAAATACCCTGGGATTTTCTTATTTTTAACAAGAAGAAAATTTTACTTGTATATCTTTTATGTTGATTTCTCTGGGGACATTTATGTATATCCTCAAGTATATCATTTGATCCTTAAAGTATCTGTGATTTCAGTTATCTTCTGGTATCATTAGACCTGTGATTATCCTTCAAGAGGATTTTAACTGCAGTCCCAGAGAATTCTTCTCTCTCCTCCAACTTTCAAAGCTTTGTCCTCTGTTAGACGTGGAAGGAGTGGCTGGCCCCTATTTCATTTTGTGACATTTTGTCAAGTGACATTTGTTCCTAGCACTGTGCCTCTGACAGTTCAGGTGCTCACTCTGACAAAGAAGAGAAGACTGTTGCAAATCAATACTGTAAAAGCTGACTCCTAGTGCCTCCTCCATCTTTGAAGGTGAAATTACAAAAAAGTTACATCTCTGTGGAAAGGGTGTGCAGATAAGTGTTCTCCATTTTTAGAGGGCTCATGCAATTTAACAAGAAGCTAAATCCAGTCAAGCTGCACAGAACATAGGCTGCACATTTGACTCACTGTGCAGGTGCTGTGTGCAGGTCACATGTTTTCCAGACATAAAAGAAAAAGTAAACCATGACCATTCAGATTTTGTTTCCCTTTAGCAAACACTAAAGAAGCACTGAAGGTATAAAGTGTAAAAAGTATCTTAATAATAAAATAAGACCTTATCTATCCTGGGAAACTTCATGATGATAGAAAAGGAAATAGTGACATCTTAGAGAAGAAAGTAGGAGGCTGAATAGATTTTTTCTCATTGAATGTTCATTAAAATGTTCTTTCGGCTCCTGTTTAACCTCTGCAACTAGTGAACCAGCTGAAGGAAGTGGTTGTTTGAGATTTGTAATCTCTCTGCCCGTGTGTACAGTGCATGATCAAGAAAAGAGGACACACCTATCTCCAAGAGGAGGTTGAGCAAGATCTGACAAGGTTGGTAAAATTAAGTGAGGGGAGGGAGAGCCAGAGGAGGAGAAGGAGAAAGGAACTCCTTCACTTGAAAAAAAAGGCCTCCTCTTTTTCCTTTAGCTGATGTGAGGAAACAAAAAAGCCTAATTACAGTTTTTAGAAAGTCCTTTGCTGGTCACTTTTAAATGTGTCTTACAGTAATTTACCCCTAAGCAAATTAGTAAAAGTAAAAAAGTATAGAGAAAAGGAGCTGCAGGAAGAACAAGAAGTGGATTGTGAAAGGGCTCTGGAGACAGAGGACTGCAGCACCCTAGCACAGAGCAATCCTCATAGCCACTGACTGTTGCTGTGATATCAATGGGACTGCGCAGATTTTATGAAGCCGACTGTAATGCCATACAATCTTTATCTAGGGCATGTCTGCACAGCTAGGTGAAGATGCACATGCAATGTGGATAGGCACATTCAGGCTACTTATAATTCAGCTACTTAATATATCAATTATAATAAAGGTCTGGTGAATGAAGCTCCAGAACAACCTCTCTGAAGATGTTCTTGCTGATGCTAGTGTGGTTTGAGCTATCTATAATATCACTTGTGTGGATTAACTTATCAGACTAAAATAACACTTTCAAGGAGCTAGATAGGCATAGACTAATTGGTTAATAGCAAATGCTCATACAACAATGTGATTTTTTTAGAGTGTTTGTTAATTTGGGAATGTTTCTTAAAAGCATATTGAACATGACTCTAAAAGCACCTAGAATAGAATTCTGAAAGAAAAAAATGATTACCTCAGGAACTGGTATATAGTTATACTTAAACAAAATATGTATTATTAACTAACAGCTATTTTATGAGGATTTTTTCAAGTGTTTTAATGATACTTGAGCTTTATGCATTTCCTCCAAGGCAAGAATGCCTTTGTGAAAATAGAGCCCTAGCAGGTCTAGGATGCAGAACAGAATTCAAATGTGATTTTTTTCATGACAGAGATGTAGTTATACTTTGTGATACTACAAAGCCCATAGTAAGTCCATGACAGCAGTGCATACTTTGGAATTATTTCAGAATCTTATGGATGTATCTGACAGTTGTGAAGATAGGAGGTTCATTGTATATCACATAAAGCAAAAGTATATAGATATGATTTTCCACACTCTTATATGTATTGTAGCATCTTGTGTTTCTTTTCACAAGATGCAGATTACCTAAGATGTCTCACAGTGAAAAATCAAAATCCTCTATGGAGTCATAAACATACACAGTCTTTCTAAATACTAAGTTCTGGACACAGGGTCTTCCATTATTTCTAGTTCATTTCAGTTTAAACCCAAGGCACTTTACAATTTCAGTGGGATTACAACTGTTTTGCCTATGCAAAAGAGCTGTCAAACCATGTAATACCTAGCAACTCCCATAATCCCCTATCAGATATTAACCACATAAAGTACAACCTCACAAATGATCATAATGGAAGCATATGGCTTTTACTGCATGTGAAATGATATCTCAATGCACTCAGGTGGATACTAATGCTGAAGTACTCCAATATGGGCTGTTGCTTGAAGAAATCTTAGTGTTAATAGATATCTCAGACCAGTGCGTGCAAATATCATATGTTTTCAGCATACAGAGCTACTGTAATCATGCTTCTAGAGAACTAGAAGAAAGACTATACCATTCTTCAACCATGGGTGTCATGAAATTATTATACATTTTTGACTGTTGATTTCTCCCATCCTACCCTCTGCAAAAGTTGCTGGAGATTTCACACCAGTTTATTCCATATCGTAACAATTACCAGTGTAGGAGAAAAAAAATACCTTAATCCACAGAAGTTTGAGATTATTTTTTTAAAGCATTGAATTAAATTCAAAAGCAATTTGTCCATTTATTGAATCTTGAGTGCACTTAGCCTGGTACAGGGTGTGTTACTTGCCTCTAGATGGTGCTCTCACATTGAGATTAAAGAGTTTCATTAGCATTATTAATACAATTTTCATAATTCTCTCAAAATCAATATAAAGCCTCTCAAACAAGCAAGAAGATAACTTGCTAGAATGCATACAACTGTACCATACATTCCATTCTGAACAAATTCACATCTGAAGTGTATCATTCCAGATAACTGATATCCCCCAGATTGTGTAAGTAAACTACCTTTAATGCTAGGAAAATCAGCACTGAAACCATGTGATACTCTTCTCTAATATAAAAGTGCAAATTCTATAAACCTTTGAACCATGTAATGAGCAATGTAATCTCATCTTACTCTTTCATGTTCCTTCCCAGTCATCTCTGACAGAGGTGGAGTTCATCAGGAAGAAGCTCTCTTGGTCCCATCATTCGCTTCCTGTTTGTTCCGCCACATGCAGCTGTGACGCCCAGGAACATCTTTGTTAAAAAGAAAGCAAAGGAAGATTCTGGAGGCCAGCACTGTCTTGCTGACAAGTCTGAAGTTTAGGTTTACTCCTAGGAAGTGAGTAGCTTTGCCTACTTTTTGTAGTAACTTAACATTCATCCTAAATTCCTTTTTTTTTCTGTCCTTTCTCCTGTGTAATGACAGCTATGTAGGGTCCATCTTGTCCCTTTCTTTCTAGGCTCACATTAACATAAAATTTATTACAACATACCATTCTTTATCCCTTCCTTTCCTTTACTTGAGATGAAATCTCTGCTCATACAAGCTCTTCGAGTTCAAGGTAGATTACCCAGTTGTTCATGATGAAGATCAGGATGCCAAATTCTTTTTTGGCAGAGTCAGTGTTCCCACAGGTAAAGAGTTAATCCTGAATGTTAGAAATTCAGGGAATTCTGGGACTATCATGATTCATTTTAAAATAAGTAAAAAATATTAAAAATAAAGCAATTTCTAGGAGAGACTGTGTTGCTAGTTACAGCCACTCTGGGAGTATAATGGTTGCTAAATTCTGTATGCAGCCAGAGATACAGAAAGTTGCAGGTGTAGTACAGACAATATGCATATTTTCACAGTCATTCCACAGTATAATCAGTACAAGAACACAAGTCTGTACATTCATTTTCAGATAGCTCAAAGATCAGAGCTGTGAATTATCTGAAGCTGGCATTTGCTGTGCCCTTTATGTTTAGCATCCGAACGCACTGAACAAGAGCAACTGATTCTCTAGTTCATGCTAATCCCAGTTAGAAAAGAAAAGAAAACTGAAACTTGGAGATTGCAACATGAGAGATTCTAGAAAATTCCATATGAAGCATTGGTTCATGACAAACAGCTGCTTTTCTAGCTTTAATGTGACACTGCTAGTGATTAAAGCTATGCAGAGAGAATGTTCAAGAATACATGCTCACTGTGGTTCCAATATTGGATTATTTTCCTGTAAAACCTCGTTTTAGGAGTAACTTCATTTCAGTTCTCTAGGATCTGCTCCATTATCCACTTTTAAAACAGATTGCACTTGCTCTAAGTCTTTCTGCCTGCAATAATTTAAATATTAATCATTTAAACACACCAAAACGGCAAAAGCATTTCCAGCAAAGACCCAAACAAAGTTAGTAGTACATTAAAAAGTGTGTGCTTCTTATGAGCATGATAGACATCTCCTTAACTCCACATGTACAATTTTTTTCATCCTTCAGGATTCAAACACATCAGAAAATTGGTGCACATAGAATTTCGTAGTCCATGCTCCAATATTAATATTTGCTCCAGTAGTGAATTGATGTCAGAGGAGCATTTATACCGAATGCCTTGTTCAAAAAGAAAATGCAAATGGAAGGTACACATCTATTGGTGTATTTCCATCTCTCATAGTTTTGTCTGCAGAATTACAGATTTAATTAACTGAGAATCACTTTTTAGAAACCTTTGTCAAGAATGAGTGTCTTGGTTTCAGCTGGGATAGAGTTAATTTTCTTCCTAGCAGCTGGTATGGTGCTGTGTTTTGGATTTAGGCTGGAATACCGCTGATTACACACCGGTGTTTCAGCTGCTGCAGAGCAGAGCTTACACAGAGCCAAGGCCTTTTCAGCTCCTCGTGCTGCCCTGCCAGCAAGGCTGGGGTGCACCAGGAGCTGGGAGGGGACAGAGCCAGAGAGCTGTCTCCAGCTGGCCCAGGGGATGTCCCGCACTGTGTGGCGTTGTGCTGAACGATGAACTGGGGGGGCTGGCCGGAGGGTGCTGCTGCTCGGGGTCTGGCTGGGCATCGGTCAGTGGGTGGTGGGCAGTTGCATTGTGCATCACTTGCTTTGTATGATCTTTTATTATAATTATTATTTTCCCTTCATTTTCTGTCCTACTAAACTGTCTTTATCTCAGCCCATGAGTTTTACCTTTTTTCTTGATTCTCTCCCCCATCCCACTGGGAGGGGTAGGGCGGGGAGTGAGCAAACTGCTGCATGGTGCTGAGCTGCCTGCCGGGTTAAACAACAACAGCGAGGGGTGCAGATTGCACTATTTTTACCAGTAATGTCTTTAGCATTACACCAGTCTGTTGCAGTATCCTCCATGACAATAATTGTATCAATCATCTTTCATAAATACTTTCCACAGTTTTCTCTACATAAATGAGTAAGGTGGTAAATACCACTTCTATGACTGAAATGCTGATGCTACTTCCTCACCATGATGCTTCCCAGATTTACTTCTAAACCACTCCCCAGAATATTATCCCAGGGTATCCAGTGACCTAGCTGTTCTTGTGTCCCAGGCTGGAGCTTGCCTAACATTATGGCTTCACTAATGTTGGTTTGTGATTTATTAACCCCACTCTTTTCTCTCTCCTCATGTCTTCTCTGTCCTCTCTGTTCTAGTAGAGAATCACACAGAATTCAGTAGAGAATCACACAGACTTCATGATATGAAAGTGTTAATTGTCAATCACATATTTCTAATCTGGCATATTTCTAATCTCACATATTTCTAAATTTGGCATGCAGAATGTGTGCAAAGAGTACAAGTAGGAAGACACATAGCAGAGATGAGAGTGAAACAACAGTAGGAGCACTAGGGTGCTGCAGTTGTACCCAGCATCAAAATTGGTAGGTCAGAACTCATCTTAAAGCAGAGTAGCTCTAATCCACTTCCCTAGATGGGAGAGAGAGCACGGGTCTGAAGCAAGGATAAAGGTCATACATATAAACCAGATGGACAGAGGCGAATTAATGACTTAAGGGTTTAAATTACAGTGAATAAAGACTCTTTGCATCTCTTTGGCTGCCCATATAAAGGCATAATGCATTAATGTGTAAATTTCATGATAGAGTTGTTCCCTTAGCTTCTTCTTGTCTTGTACAAAATATATATATTGTACAAAATATATACATTGTACAAAATATATACCTTTATCTAGGTAAAGGCAGTGTGGTTCATGCTGACAGTGGAAGTTTTCTTGCAGTTAACTGCTGTTAGGCTAACAAGTTGATTTAGTCAGTGGGAAAGAAGGAGCTGAAACCTATAAACCCTGTTAGAAGTTGCATGAACATGTGTTATGACATGCAGAGCCATTTTCTGAGTCAACTTTATGAATGGAAAGGCATTCTTTTCTCCCTACTAAGAATGTGGTTTATAATTTCCTTGAGAAAGATAACATTAGTGCTCGGTATTTAGCATGACTCATACAGATATTCAGGTAGCCATTTCATTGGACTCTATGCTCTATTTTTCTGTATGTAGTACAGGGCATCATTCATTGTTATTAGTATTGAGTTTTGTCATTAGTAACAATCCACATTGTACACTTTGCTGTGCTTGTGACTGGCACATTAATGGATATGACTTAAAGTAGCCCTTTATGTAGGTAGCTGTATGAGGTGTATAACTTCTTATCCATAATAAATTAGATAGAGTTAAATGAATTAAAGAAAACTGACATTCCAGCTACTTCTCTCCTCTCTGGACTAAAAACTGCCCAGCACTCTCACCATTCACTGGAGTAAAGCAAATGCTTTCAGAAAGAATCACCTTTCAGACTAAGACCAACAAAAGAAGAATACACATCTTGTGTGAGAGGACATTCACTGTCAGTTTTGGACACAAAGAGCAGAACTAACTCAGATGCTTCCATAGAAGAGTCCTTCGATTTAAAGTCGTAATTTTAAAACGCTTGAATGTGCACTCAGCACACACAAGTTCAGTGTGACAAAGATATTCAATTAAGTGACGGTGTTTCCTATTAATCTTAGTCTTGTATAATTTTAGGGACAGGTATGATTTAAAAAAGTAAGGTTTATAGCTATCACTGTAGATGCGTCCATTTTGCTCACAGAGCTCCTGTAATGTAATCTGGGCTAGTGCTGGCTCTGTGCTAACCCCAAATATGGGAGAAGTTAGAGAAACTTTGTAAAGCAAGCTATGTCCTCACAATCCCAGCTGTGCATCAGAAGAAATATAACTGAAAATATAGACCATATTTCAATAGCAGGTGCATTGTAATATCTGCAGGGAATTTTGTGGCACGAGACAATGCACAGCACCCACTCTGGGAAGATTCATAGCTTTGCAATGCATATTGCTTTTTTCTACATGCATCTTCTCTCCAAGGTTGTAGGACTTTCAGCACCAGCTTTTCTATATGTTCAGCTTTTCAGTAGTCATGGCTATATTTGCTGAAGCTATTTGATAAACCTAATGCTACAATATTTTTATCTGTATGTCAGGAAGAGCTGCAGGCGGTTTGGTTTAGAAAGAAGAACAACAACTGTGGACTTAGGAAGCTGCATATTTTTCTTAACTTTTGCAGGCTGTTTAGCCTTCAGCAAGTCAATTCACCTTTCTGTGCTCCAGTTTCACTATCAGTAAATCTGAAGTAGTAACCTAATTTCTTTATAAATTTTATTGAGCCCAAGGAGCTAAATATACTATAGCAAGGATAAATATTTACAAGCATGTATGTCCTGGCCTTTAAAATGAAGTGAACTCTCCTTTACCTGTGATCTCGTCTCAAGCTTGTGACGTGCAGCCCATCTGCACAACAACTGGATCAGCTCTGCTTTTCTAACTATGATGCAAAATCATTGGAAAGAAAACCATAAAAACACTACAGCAACCTGATATTTTTCAACTCCTAAACAATTACCCCATATCTAGAATACGGACTCTCACTGGAACTACACTTAGTCCATGCTATCCACTTTTATGCAGAATGGATGGCTTAATAGAATTCAATTTATAGTCCTGTTTATGTGCCATTCTTTTTGTAACACCAGTTTCCCTAAGTTCTTTTTTTTCTTAATGCCTAGGAGAAATATTTCATCCTTTTTGTATAGATATTCACAATGAAATTGATCTGACCCACAATTAAACCAATGTTTGCAATGTATGTAAACCAACACACTAAAAAGGAATGTCATGCTTTTTCTCGTATGTGCCATTTAATAAGTAGAGCTGACAAGTGTGATTATACATTCATAAAAACACAAACACGTCTCTGACTGTAGGCTTGTTTGTATTAGCACGTGGTGTAGCACAGTAGAAATGAATCTGTAGAGTAAAACAGTTGATTCTGTGGGCCTGATTTCACTTTATACGTGTCTTGGTAGGGGGCTCCTCCAGACTAACTCTAGTACTGTGGACCAAATACCCAGTTAGCTGTTGGGGCACATTAGGAGGGCTCCCAGAGTAGATCTCTAGTTTCAGGTTGATCCACTGTATGAACCAAGGCATGATAACTGGAGAGGATCAGAAGATTTACTTTGTAAGTGCATGCCTAATCTGAATTAAAGTGCTGATGTAGCTGCACCCTAAATTGTCAAGCTTGCACTGCTTCTTCCTTTCACCTAAAATCAGCTTTAACTTCTTTGTACTTCCCTCAAGTGTGGACTGTGCCAATTTCAGCACATAGCCATGAGCAAGAAAATATATACTGACCCATGACATTTTTCTTACTTTTGCTAATGAAAAGCTCCATGATTTTACAAGAAAATTAGATCAAGTGTGGTTTTGAGACATTCTTGTAAGAATTACTAGAAAAAATATTTTCCTTCTAGAGAACTCCACTCAGCAGTGATGAATCTTTTTTGTGTTTTAAGAGAAATTTCTACAAAAAACTACTAGTTTCACTTAAGACTATAATATTTACCAGAAGTGTGGCACTCAAATAACAATATCCTTTATTTCAAGGGAGAAGAAGTGCTTTATTTAATATGAACAGCCATCTGAACTATTTTAACAGTGCTCAAGTATTTTCAAATCAAATGATTATTATCACGATCATTTTCAAAACACAGCATTTTCTGTTGTCGTACTCATTTCACACAGGTGAGCCATCGTTTTGAAAGTATTAAAAGAAGCTATCAGATTAAAAATGATGCAAATGTGAGTTTTCTAAACATAAGCTTTAACTAATGGGAAGATCAGTATAAATGCTTCTTTAATGTGTTTTAAAATGTCAGTGGGAACACATGAATATTTTATTGCTTGAAAGATGAACTCTTCAGCATTCAGCTGGGATTTGATAACTTTAAATTGTAACTGAGAACAAGTCTTCCACCACTGTCTAGGCAGTAGAAATAGCCTAACTGGGGAATAAAAGAGACAGACCCTGAATCCCAGAAGCACCGTATTGCCTGTCACAAGGAAACTACAATCAAAAATGGTTCAGGAGCTGCAAATGAAGTGGAACTATAAACAGTAAAGTATTCTGGATGATGCTCCAGGGGATGGTAAATGTGTCTGAAGAACTATGGGAGTGTGTCTGCAATAGTCAGCATGCAGCATTTATTAAAAGAAAGTATGTGAGAAACTATGAAATTCAAACAGAAAGACACAACTCCTAAATAATGTAAGATCCTGGAGAAACTGAAGATAGCCTCTCAGGAAGGGACAGAGGATGCTAATGTGCATGGCAAGATTCCTCCAGAAACTGGGGGTAAATGAAGGTGTGTGGGTTGGTAATTTGGGTAATCTCATAAATTTTTCAAAGTGAGGCTGACCCTCTGCTAAAGGATAGGGCTGAACAAATTAAATCTGGTAGCCTTGACTACGCTGAGAACTGCATTATACGCAGCTAGCCACTAGTGCACCAGTGCACTAACAAAAAGGGTTATTGCAGCTAGGACAAGTAGAGCAGTCCATGTGAAATATATGTCCTGATATAGGATAAATCCTTGCAGAACGCATGGTGCTGAGCTATTTGTTGAAGAATTAGGACATGGCCCCAGGCATAAATTATAAATAGGATTGGCCTGCCTGAAAGTAAGATAGAAACAACTAGCAGATGCGTCTTTGACTGGAGGGAAACAAAGAACACTCATGAAGAAATACTGGGACAAAGAATAACTCTGAGCTGCCCCAAAGGAAGATTAAAGAGGTAGATGAAAGAGGGGATGGGTGAAACTATATGTTACATGAGACATGTGAAAGCCAAACTAAGACCAAAGTCCAACTTTCTCTCAGCCTTAAACAGCTGAAGCCTTGTAACAGAAACTCAAAGTCCTTTGTGTTACAGTGCACCACTGAGAGGATGATTCCATAGGTATAGGCAAGGGAAGAATAAAAGCACCTTTTCAGCTTACATCTTTGCACAGCTTTTGGGTGCATGAAGATTGGAAATAGGCTTTCATAACTATTCTGGAAAGCTGGAAATAAGTAAAAAATTCTAGAAGGGAGCTACTCTATAGGAAGAAAAACTTTAAAAGAAGTGTGAGGGAAAAGCCATAGAGACTTCAGAAGTCTATATTGAACATATGCGTTGCAGTGGACCTCAGAGTCCCTGTCCCCTGACCACACAGTGAATCGAAAGAATGCTGCAGCCTCTTGCTAATGCACAACCTCTGATTTTATTCCCCTCCAAACCCAGGCATGAGAGAAGAAGAAAGAAGAAGTGACGATGTATAGTCAAGTCACACCCTGATGTGGAATCAGGATAGAGCTAGAGCTCACATCTATGTTTGTGTGCCCAAAAGCAATCCCAGACCATCAATCTAGACATAAACAGAAAGGTTGAGAATCAGCCAAGCCTCCTGCATGTCCAGAAGGCAGCATGTTTGATCAGCAGGGAAAGCCTAGCACTGTTTCTTAGTTCCATTATGACTAAGCAGCTAACTGTATCATCTGAATTTTTCTAGATTATGGCACCTTGAAGAGAATATGCGACTTTGTCCAGAGCATAGCCTTTCGGGAGTACAACTCCTGATTACTTTATGCTGCAGCAATCAAAAAAAATTGTTAAAGGAGATAATTAGGCCAGCGTCCCTTATACATTAACTATATGTGTGTCTATTCCAGACTATTGAGATATCAGATAACCCATCTGGCTGCACTAACCCCAGAACTGGAAGCAGTATCATTGCATCCTCATGGCACTGCACTCAAACTAATTAGCTGGGCGATGAGGGACAGGGCTTTTCCAGTTTGCCCTGTGGTGTACAATATACTATAGCCTGAGCTAATGTCTCCACTCCGCTTGCTTCTGTGCCTCTGTTAGCCTGCTGGGAATTTGCTTACAGTTCTTTGTGCTCTGCCTCCTGTGGGTTGTAGTCAGGCCTTGAGCAGACAACCTTAAAATATACATATATAAATGTATATTATGTATATATAATAATATATTACAACCTTAAAATTACAGATTTTAAATGTAGATTTTTAAAAGAAGGAATGTAGATTTTTAAATTATATTTTTAAAAATCCCATTCATCTTTTTTTTTCATAAAGTATAGTGAAGTATAGTAAACTTCCAAATTCTTATATAAAGATGATTGATTGAACTATGACTTGTAATTACAGTGACATCCAAGCTCAAATGAATGAATCACTCTATGTTTCAAAGATCTTTCCAGAAATTACTGGAAGCACAAGAGGAAAAAAAAAAAAAAACTGCTGGAAGCAGTGTAAGTCAAAATTAAGTTTGTCCTGGGAAGAGATTGTGATAAAATCTTGCTGGATGGATTTTCTTTATAGCATGTTCATTTTTAACTTTGCAAATAGTATAATTGCATGCATCTTTTCCAATTTTATATTTGTGAAGGCCCATATTTGCCCAGTCTGTTTCTTAGAGTAGGTTGAATGTATGTGACAACTCAACTGTCTAATTTTAAAAGTTAACTTTTTAACTTCTTTGATGTGCTCTCATACTAGCCATCCTCACTTGTTTGGTCTTGTGTTGCTGATGAAGCACTGACACAAGAGTGCAGATACACATTTATAAAGCCTATGCCTACATGTATACCTAAAGACATTGTCTTTTTGAAACACTGATATAGTAATACAGTCACAAAATAGGCACAGTGTAAGTCATGAATGTGCATTGTAATGCCACTTTCATGAAATACAGACAAATCCATTTCAGATTCAAGTATTGTGTCAACATCTCCATTTGCTGTGGATGGCCAGTCTTCAGCTCTTCCTCATCCATCCACACATCTTCATGTTTGTAATCCTTTCCCTTCTTTTACCTGCCCTCCTTTCTGTTGCCATTCTCCTCTTGCTGATGCCCTTCTTTCTTTTATTATTTCCTTGTTTTGCTCTTTATTTATTTGCTTCTGCCATGACAACAGCTACCTTTCCACTTACCAGAAAATTCAGATAGGTACAGCCTGGAGCATTAAGAAAAATTATACTCTCTTGTCAAGAGAAAGTCATATGTTTCTTGCATATCAGGATTACTCCGTGGCAGTATCAGAGGGTTGCTAACCTGGCAACAGCTGCCAGGTGTGAGCGTACTGTTGCATTAATAAGTTTGAATGAACAAAGGCAGTATTCATGAAGACCAAGAATGATAACTACACTTTGGGGCCACACGGCAGAGATGCAGCTATGACAGAGAGCTTGAAGGGATCCGCAGATGGGAGCACTCCACCAAGCTGGTAGCTCCTCTGAACTTCTGCACCCTCAGTACTACACAGGAAAATGTGCCTTCCAGCATTGCTCTAGGGATCCAATTCCAAATCCCACAGACAAACTCTGCAAGAGATTTGTCTTTAACTTTCTCCCCACCACAACCAGCATCAGCAGCTCCCTGTACCAGCACACCTGATTGCAACTAAAATAACTGCAGAGCTTTTTTAATGTGTCTCTAGGATGGAAAGTATGGGGCTTCGGTAGAATATCAGCAAATAGCTCAGAGCTGCAGAGAACTGATTTACATTGCTGACCTGATCACAAGACTGTAGTTCTCTGTGCTATCTCAGCAGCCCAATTTGGACAGGCAGTCACATGGTATGAGCAAATTGATGGCCAGCAATCTGGATACACCTTTTCTGCACTCATAGGCCTTACCCACTAACTATCCCTAGGGTCACCTGAGCAAGCAGAAGTTTTTCTGACCCACTCTTCAGTCAGTACATGCTACAAAAAATAAAGGATCCACCTTTCTGTAGGGACCTCTTCTGTTCTCCCTGGCTTACCCAAGTCTCTGCCTTCTTCCTCCTCCGCTGCAGATTCCTCTTGCCATTCAACATTTTCCTGCTACAGGCATCCACATGCAACTTCACAGGAAATGCTTAGGTCACTGTGCTGGCCGTAACATCGACGTAACTTATCACTACCAGGTGGATCTTTGTGTTCAGAACTTCACTTCACCCATCCCTCTCATTGGGTAGTCAAGACAGAAACAGCTCTGTTCCTGTTCTTCCACTACCCTACTGAAATCTGGTCTTGAGACTGGGCACTATGGGGACAGAGACCATAGGCAACAGAAAAGTGCCCTGTATTTGACAGGCTAGGTTTTCTCACCTCTGCATATTCCTTTGATGAAGAGGGGCCTCAGCACTGCTTGTTTCAGTCTTTTGAACTGCCTGTTATGCCAAGTGGCAATGAATATAATACAACATTATCAAACAAAGGATAAGCGATCCAATAAACACCAACAAACTGCAAACTTCAGAAGCAGTGATTATATGACTGATGAAGAGATACCATTTTATTTCATGGCTGAAAGCACGAAATGTCTTACTTTGACCGGAGTAGACAGGGAAATATATGAATTATTTTGATCTTACAAAATCAGAAACAGTCACTAAGCTAAAAAGAAATGGCTTTGCAGACAATACCATTGAGAAAAGATGTTCTGCTTATAATAAAGGATATTATTAAACTGCATAACAGAAAAACAGCAAAAATTATGAAGTAATCATGAGCAATAAGACTTGCAAAACTTGTTTAATTTATGTAATACAGAGATAGAGAAGAGATTGTCGTTGTTTATGTAAACTAGATGTTGCTGTGTGTAGTCAGTCCTTGAGGACAAATTATGAAGCTTATGCAAGAAAAATACAGCTAAAATGGAAATAGAAGGGGGAACAGAACGTGAACTCAAAGGTAGCAAATCTAAGGATATGTTATGTAATTACTAAGCAAAAGAAGTAAGCATATTTCAGCATTCCTATATGGAAAACTAATAGCTAAAATGAGGGAGAGTGAAGCATGAAATGAACTGACAAAAGGAAGTGGAAACAAGTAATGTTGTTATGTGGACACATGCTAATGAAATTCAGTGATAAAGTGAAGAAACATCATCAACACAAATAATTAATGATTACCAATTTGAATTAACACTAAAAGAGCCTATAGCCTAGAGAAATAAGTAGAGGAAGAAATTTCATTTATATAGAAATGTATAGTTTTGTGCTTGGGAACAAAAACAACTCTATGTGCTAGAGCCTTAACGGTTTTAAATAACAGAAGAGGAAATGAGAACATACTTAAAGTCACACTTCTTATGAACAGCTGACATGAAGTAGTTATGAGATAAACAAATATAAGGCTAAGCTTACATCAAGAGGTCTGTTTTCAGAAGAGTTATGAAAATATTTTTGTTTTGTAAGATCTCAGTGAAACTTCGTCTAGAATATTGTTTACAATTATGAATTGAATCTGGAAAAAAAAGTGAAGAAGGGCTCCAAGAATGATTAAGAAGGAGATTCTCCATACAAGAGAAAGTTTACAGAATGTTGCTATTCTACCCCCATAAGATGAAAGCTGAAATGGGAAATAATTGTTCTCTGCACATGTATCTCTGTAGAAATGGTATCATTGAATCAAAAAGCAAATGCTGGCAGAGAAACAAGTAATTGATAATTACATTATCATTACATGAATATTGATAAATACATTTAGAATGGAAATTAAAGGACAGTTAAAAGAAGGTTAAAAGAAACAAAGCGCAACTGTGTTAAAAATGGAACACAATCATTTTACAAAGGGACTCTTCTGACTCAGTGCCTCTGATAGCTGGGCACCAAAGCCCATTAGGCTTCTTTTAATCCTATGTTCATAACTACGCTGCCTGTCTTACAGTTTTTTCAGCCAGTCTGCTGTTCCTAATTGAGCAATAATTTTCACGTCTTTAATATCTGGTACCTTTCAACAAGTCTATCCTGTACAAAATCTGTTCTTTACTGAACTGTTTTATTTTAGTCCTGTGATCTATATAGCCATATTCTTAAATGGTGTCATGATCTAAGCCTCACATGGCTGTAACTAAGCCTCTGTCCCTCCTCTTAAAGGATCAGTTCACCCTACAGCACTTCTTGTATATATCAGCCATTCCAAAATGCAATTACATCAGAAAATTTCAATAGAAAAGAAGAGAGAAAATATCAAACACAAATATCACTCATATTGAGCTGACAGGACTCAGCATGGTATCCAGTACAGGTAAGAAGTGTTTTAGTCAGTTTTTTCAAAATAAGGAGATTTTCTGAGATGATCTCCAAAGAAATTAAGTTTCATACTTTCAATCATACCTGTCTCAGGACAGGTACTTTTGCTCCTTTTAAGTGAAGCACCGAGAATGCAAAAGAAGAAATGATGTTTATGTGTAGTCATGCAGGAAAAGATAAGAATCATCCGTAGCTGATAGCTGAGCAGCTTAAGGCCGAAAAGACAGAGTAATACCCAAAGAAAGACAAACAAACCTGTGAAAGGCCAGTATTTTTATGATACTAGTGAATCCAATCTTCCAGTGGATTTTTTTTTTTTTTAATTTTAAACAAGTTGGATGCAAAGGAAATAGGCCATTGCGGACTGATTTTAAGTGAAGAAATCATATCTAATGACTAAAAGATATATGACAACATCCCCGAAAAAAGAAGTGCCAGTACTAAGGAAGTACACAAGTGGAAGTAGAAGTTACTGGTTGAATTCCTGTAAGGTCTGTTTTGACAGTACAATAGATAATATCTTTATTAATGGCTTCAATACAAAAAGGGAAGATATAGTTAATAATGTGTGTGGAATCAGAAAGCTGAAATGGATAGCCAAAGTGGACAATATCGGAGTACATTTCTAGAATATCCAGGTACTCCTGAAGACTGAAGCAACAGAAAATTGAATGAAATTTAATAGTACTGGGTGTTAGGCAGACTGAGACTGTTATCATGAGACTGCTACATGCTGGAGGCTTGTTTGCTGGAAAATGACACAGAGGTGCACAGAGATGCACGCACATGTGATTTCATGCAACCATGAGAAAGACAGATAAAACCTAGGAAAAAGGTTTCCAGGAGGGGCAAGAAGTACCACTCAGCAGTACAAAGTTAAATATTGCTTTAATTGCTATACATAATTATAGTCACTAGGCTAAAGAAAGATGAAATCAGGACAGAAAAAATGCAGAGAAGCAGTACGAGAATTCCTAGGGACGTAGAGATCTTCTTTCATGAGAAAAGACTAAAATAACATATTTAGCCTAGCAAAACAGAGGCTGTTGTAGAATGTGATTGTTCTTTATAAATTCCATACGGAAAGTATTAGTTAGCATGAAGAGATATTTAACATAAAACAAATGCATATAGATTTGAAGAAATAAGGGGCATAAAGTGTTCATGAATATATGTTTGGAAATTAGAATGAGGTTCCTAACCATCAGAGGAAGGAAAATCTGGAGCCGTCTTGTAACAGGAGTGATGCAAGCAAGAAAGCTAGATTTTGAGAAGGATTATACAGTATGGTTTTCTGTAACAGTGCAGTTTTGCAGATGATACTGAACTGGGAGAAGTGGATGCTGACCCAGATAGGTGTGCTGCCATTCAGAAGAACCTTGGCAGGCTGGAGAAATTGTCCAGCAAGAACCTTATGAAGTTCAACAAACGGAAATGCGAAGTCTGGCACCTGGGAAGGAACAACCCCGTGCACCCAGACAGATGGCACCAACTGCGTGGAAAGCAGCTTTGCAGAAAAGGCCCTGGGGATCCTGGTGGACAGCAAGTTGACCATGAGCCAGCAATGTGCCCTCACAGCAAAGAAGTCCAACAGCCTCCTGGACTGCAATAGCAAGAGCATTGCCAGCAGGTCAAGGCAGTTGATCCTTCCCCTCTAGTCAGCGCTAGTGAGACACTTCTGGGGTCACAGTGCAAGAGAGAAATGGATGTACTGGAATGAGCCCAGCGAAGGGCAATGAAGGTAGTCAAGTGACTGGAGCATCTGTCATGTGAGGAGGGGCTGAGGGAGCTGCACCTGTTCAGCCTGGAGAAGAGAAGGCTCAGGGGGTGTTTTATCAATCTGTATATGTGGTGAAGAAGATTGTGTATCAATGTGAAGATGGAGCCAGACTCTTCTCAGTGATGTCCAGTGACAGAATGAGAGGCAATGGGCAGAAACTGAAAAACAGGGAATTCCATTTAAACAAAAGAATTTTTTTTTTTTTTTAACTGTGCAGGTGGTCAAACACTGGTACAGGTTGCCCAGGGAGGGTGTAGAGTCTCTATCATTGGATACTCAAAACCCAATTGGACATGGCCCTGATGAACCTGCTCTAGTTGGCCCTACTTCGAGCAGGGGGTTGGACTCAGATGATCTCCAGAGGTCCCTTCCATTCTGTGATTTAGTGATTTAGTAATCTGTACTAAATATACATCATAATCCTAAAAGTTGCCATTGAAAAACAAAGAACTAGCACATTAGCATGGAAAATGTACAGCATGGAAAACATTAGCACATTAGTACAGAAAACATACACAAGATAGCAGAGTGCATTTAACTGCAAACAATATAAAGTTACCCATCCAGTTTGTACACCAATACCTAGTATGTGTTAAATATATTCAGGATTAAATTTAAAAAACACCCAGAATGCTAAATAAGTATGCTCAATCAGCTGAATAATTAGTAAAAGACAAAAGCAGTACTTGACCAAAAACAGCATTACTTCTTGGGAGAATAAAATTGTAACAGTTTCCTCTCATGAGGGGTTTGCTCTGGTTTGAATCCAGAGAAAGCTTTTAGTACTCTAACTAGTTTTAACACAAAGCTGAAAATAATTTCTTGGACTTTTCCTAAACTAGTTTAACTACTTTTGGTCAGGCCGTTTTCTTTGAACCATAGTATCTCAAATTAGAAAACAAACAGTTTTAACTATATTAATTACAGTATCCTGTACCTCATACAAAGCCCCAGATTTGTGCTTCCGTAAAACTTTATCTCCCATATCACAATGAAAAATCACAATAAAACTCACAATAAAAACAACTTTGCAAATTCTAGCCTATATTACTGTGACTGGAATGCACTATAGCTTAAGGATAAGATCTGTTAATGCTCATAACGTCATAAATACACTCTTTATAAACACCTTCTACACCTACGGCTGTTAACACAATGTAAGTATCCTATCAGCACAAGCAAAAATACCAGAGTGTAAGTTAGCTGAGCAGTAACCACCTGTGTACATACTTCTGGCAGCACGGAAAGTAAAAATTTATGTTGACATCCTTTAATTAAATGGGTTGCATTTATCAAGAAATAGAAATGAGCATCCATATAGCTCTCACAAGTAGCTAATGTGATAAATACATGCCTTATTTCACGCAGAAAAAACACCCCATATAATATGTCCTCAGCCTATTAAAGTAAAGATGCATGACTGTTTGCACAAAAACAGTTGTTTCTGAGGTAAATAGTGATGACGTTATGCACAGAGAAGCAAAGTTTCTATATGAACAGTGTGTTCCTGCAGCATGGCTGTCATTTCTAGTGATACTTCATGTTTTTGGTACATGTCCTCTCTCACTTCTGCCAGTGGCACCTTTTTCAGTTTCCAAAGCACAGCGACTGGGGAACCTGATCTGGGGAGCGGGGTGTAACATTAAAGATTTAAAGGTCAATAAAAAGTACAAAGTTTTTATAACTCTTGGACTTGCTTAAAATTGGAGAGGTGCAATGAAGTCAGTCCACAGAAGATTCCTGTGAATGAAATAACTTGCAGGTATTGGTCAGAAACCTGAATGGATTTAAAGACATTGACTGGGTCTCAATTTCTCTCTCTCTTTTTTTTTCGCCCCTGACTGTGAATACGTAGGCGTTTGTTTCTTACTCTCACAGATAGCAGACCAAGATTTGGCTTTGCAGGCACTTGTATTTGTTTACCCATAGGTTTATAACACCCTGTGTCACACTACATTTTTGTGCTGGGTAATAGAGTTTCAAACACTTTTTTTTTTATGTAAGCTAATGCAAACCTGTGTGTTGTTTTTTGTTTGTTTGTTGGCTTTTTTTTGTTTTGTTTTGTTTTGGTTTTTTTTTTTGGGGGGGGAGTATTTTTGGTAATTTATTCAGCATTCCTAGACTAGAGCATGTTTGTGTTGATGTCTTCTCATTTTTTTCCTGTGATGAAAACTTCACATTGCTACCTTGTATAACCAGTTTGGTAGGTTCTTTGAGAAGCAGCCGTATGTTACTGCATTAAAGTGCAAATGCATCGTGATACCATGTCACTATGATGTTTTGCTGCTCATAAATAATTTAGGAAGGATTAATTGTGACTTTGAAAGAATTTTCTGGAAAAAAAATCAGATCATTTGATCTCACAGTATTCTCACACTTTCTGAGGCTCTTGAGATGCCGAAAAAGTTTTACAGCATTGCGAACTCACACCACATCACTGCGATGCTTTGCTTTATCAAGACATTTTGTCCTAGTGCAGTAAGACTCAGACAAATGTTAGCATTAGCAACATGTTGATATTTGAGTTCACTGAACAGAACTGACCAACAATCAGCATGAACTGATAATACTGTGCTCTAAATACTCTTATGTTTATCACGATCTGATGGCATCGAATGTATCTTTGTGTTACTGTGCTCTGCTATGTTGCCGGTAAGTCACATTGTGGTGTTGCACGTATATGATGTGTGGTGATGACACGGTGATCTTGTCATCAGAGGTATGGAGGTCACAGAATCCATGAGCGTGAAGAAAACCTGTGACTTTCAGGCTGCACTTTGCCAGTCAGAGACCACACTGATTAGCCATTTTCAGCCTATCAAATACATGCTTGATAACTTCTACATGTATTTTTCTGGTTTTCCCCTATTCTGCCAAGAAACTTGATTTAAAGTTCTGATGCCAAAATTGCTTTTAATATTATAGACTACAATTTATATTGAGTGCATCAGCTAAGGCATTGTCATTGCATTATAACATATCATTAAGGAGCTATGACAAACATTAGATTATATAGTATTTATTATATACAAGGTTTAAAGCCCCACCATTTTTTTAGGTGTTTTCAGAAATGAG
Organism: Anseranas semipalmata; assembly: GCA_013399115.1. Lineage (NCBI taxonomy): Eukaryota > Metazoa > Chordata > Aves > Anseriformes > Anseranatidae > Anseranas > Anseranas semipalmata. The sequence continues at coordinate 295,334 of VXAA01002535.1, read as the reverse complement.
ACAGGACAAAATACATTGCTTTGCCCTCATTGAAATACTACTAATATCTGCCTGATTACTTCCACTTGGCATCACACACACATTTTACAAAGTAACTTCTGAAAAATGCACCCAGATTTAACTACTGTAACAATGTGAGAAACTTTAATTTGTATATGCCCAATAGAGTGTTTTTTTTTTTTTAATAAAATTTCTGAAGAGTACATATGCACTGAAAGTAATTCTGCAACTGCATCTCTGTACTGCTATGGGCTCCTCCATACTGGGGAATCTGAAATGCCTATTTCAGATAGGCATTCATCCCTATGGTCAGAAAGGCTACCATATGTCAGTATTTCACTGGAACAAGAAAGTGAAACATTGGTGCCATCATAGCGTACAGCAAAGTAAGATCTTAGTAAGATGTTTTGGCGGGATTGTGGGAGATTTGAACTCAGATCTTTGTGCTTCCTGAGTTACCTGGTTTTCCTATATGGCAGATGATCAGACAATGCTTCAGCTTCAATAAGCAGGTATTATCTGAGGAATAATGTCTTTGAAAAACTGCACACTAACAGTTATGACAGAGTCCAGAGTTATGTGATTCTGAGTACTCTGTCAAGATTAATATTTTCACATCCAGAGTATGGTTTAACTAATATGGAGTAAATAAATCACGAGAGACTCATCTAACAATGAGGGGAAAATAAATTGAATAGCTGCTGTTTACATGAGCACACCTCCCATTCTCATAGCCTGGATCAGGCAGAAACTGTTCCAAAAAAGTAACATGCGGTTGCATAAGCAAAGTCTGTATTTACAACAGTTCTCATAGAATAATTTGTATGCACTGTAATCTGAGTTAATACTGATTGGACAGGCTTATATTGTCTATTTCTGAACTTTTGAATGCATAATTTTTTTTTTAATCTGATGCATGTCCATCTGTGCAATATTTAGTTGTGAAACAAATGGCATATGGTGACAGAGCATGGCACAACGGCAGGTTGCCCTGTGTAGCCTAGTGATATTTGGTAACAAACGGTGAGGTAAGTATAGCACAATGGTTTTTGTGCATAGGTACGATGTGTATCAGCAATAGGCTGGTAATATTGACATGGCACGTCCAGCACTGCGCCGGGTCTTCAGGCATTTATTTGGCTTGCAGGTGCAAGCCGCTAAATATTTCTCCAGCATTGCTGCGCCGAGAACACCAGCTTAGTGGAAACTGTCCACCCCTATCCAAGTTTTTCTTTTGCTCCAGTACTGACCTGGTTCCAGGGTTGCTTTAGCAACTCTATAGCCAGGGTTGTTTTGGAACCTTTTGGCTAATTTCAACCAAAATCGACTTAGCATCTCAGTATGCAACCCCCTAGGAATTTCACAGAAACGGGTGTAATTCAGCGTGCCAAGTAGGGAGCTGTTGGCACGGCAGGCCTGGGAGTACAGAAAGCCGCCCGTACGTATGCACGAGTGGCAGTGTGGTGGGCCTGTGCTTTGCGCGTGGGCGAGGCGAAGCGTGCCGGGGCCCGGCGGGTCCCCCAGCGGCGGCCCGCGGGGGGACAGCGAGGAGCCGCGACGCCGTGACGGAGCGGCTCCTCCGGCAGCCGTGGGCAGGACGCACCGCAGGCTCGGCGCAGCCGAGGGGCTGGCGTGGCGGAAGCCGCCTCACAGGCAGTTTCGCACCCGCTACGCCGCCTCCGCGGCCGGAGG
>VXAA01002535.1:279051-292779 GCA_013399115.1 Anseranas semipalmata | reverse complement strand
TTCCGCTCCGCTCCCCTCCCCGCTTGCGCCTCTTGCGGGCAGCGGCGGGCCGGCTCGGCCTCTCACCTCCCCGGGCATCTCGCCACAGCAGTTCCCCTTTCTCTGAGCCCTTGCAGCTGCGGCTGGTGAAAAGGGTAGCCTTACGGGAAAGGGTCACGAGTTACTCGCCCCGTCAGAAAGATGAAGGGGGAAGAGAAGTGAAATGGCCTTTTTCTTCAAACAGGAGTCCCGGTTCGATGGACCAGAGTATGAGGAAAGAGTAGATTGAAAGCTGTGATAGCTCTCAGTGTGTGCAGCAGCCTCTGACTGTTCAGGGAACCTGGAAGAGGTTCAGAGCCCTTGTGGAGAAGGAGCTGCATGGGTCCAGAGAGAGACTTTTTGGAGTAAAGCTTAAAGTGTGGCTAACTGCAGCACAGCAAGCTTGTAATTGAAGCCAGCTTGAATCCCATGGAAATAGAAACCTTTAATTTCATTTAACCTACTTCACAGCTTTAGCAATTTAAAGGTTTTGATATTTTAATAACTATTTTAATAGTAATTAAAACAAAACCGGAGCATGAAGGAGTTTTACTAACTAGGACATCCATCTGTACTATAGCAAGCTTGAATTTCCCCTGCCCTCATCTCTTCCAATTTGTGATATCATGTCTACGCTTCATAACTGAGATACCATTATTTTATTTGCAGATTATGTAGTAGGAATATATTTCTGAGATCTGTACTCTTCAGCTTTTCTACCCTGTTTTTGTACTGTTTCTTCAAATATAAATTGCTTAAAAACCAGCGCTTTTGCCACCTAAAAACTCTTACAACTGGGTATGAACGATTGGCTGTGAGTTTGTTCTAGCTGTTACAGAACTACAAAGTAATATACAAATGTAGGTCTGTAACTATTTACTGCGAGTACTGAGTTCAGTTACCTTATGCTGGACTGCAGGTTTAGTGAAGCTTTACTGGAGACAATAATTTGAACAGTAAATGCACAGTGTGCAATTGTTTTCCATTTTGTGTGACTATCTAATGTAGAGGTGTATGTTTGCTAAATACTTTTTTCCTTCCAATAATTTGCAAAACTACAAACCATCTTAATTTTCCTCAGCAGCTGATACTTGAAAATAAAAAGTTAGGAATGAAGCAGAACTGTAACCTTGGTAATAGTAAATGCTTTCTCCTCATCTAGTAGCTGGTGTTCCTCAGATTTTTTTTGAAAGCATACGGGATGTCTGCTAGCTAGGTATGAGCAGGGAGCATCACTAAGTGTCAATTTTCTAGTGTCTCTTAACAATATCTTTGGAAGTTGGAGTAATACGTGTCTTGAAATACCTGTACTAGCATATCTCCTGGAAATGGAGGAGATGGAAATGTCCATCCACAGAACCTCTTAGTGCCTGAGAGGCTGAACTAAAGCTCCTCTGAAGCTTCCTGACTACTGTAGAGCAAAGGGTCCTATGTTGTCTTCCTGTCTCCCAGTTCTAGCACTTGTAAGAACTCACAGTCCCAGTTCTGGTGCTCTGTGAGTGCACAGAAGGGATTTCTAATAAACTACAATGGCTAGGTGTTTCTGGCAGCAACTTGGAAAGGTCATGCAAGTGTTAGTGTACTAGATGTAGTTGAAGACACAGCTGTGTCATTGCAGTGAGTTCAGGTTTGGCTAGCTTCTCAGTCTGAAATAATATGTTGTGTTTTTTTTGTGTGTGTCCCAAAATATTCCGTGATTGAGGACGGTTTGTGATTGGTAAAGTATGCCTCTCCTCTGTAGGAAGCAGAGCTGCTGAGTAACTTTAAAATGCAAACAGTCAAACTTTTGAAAAGGAACCAATGTCATCAGAACTTGAACTTTGTTAGCTTGGTACTCTGTAGATGGAGGACTTATCTCATGTAAACCTTTAATGGCTGGACATGGTTAGTACCTTCTTGTACAACCGCTCTGTTTCTCCCAGTTGCTAATTTTGAACCTTGCAGCAATCTGGCTGTAATGCAGTCCGCCAGCTAGGCTTTATTTAGCCTCAACACTTTGAAAGTGTGGAAGTTGCAAGCAGTCCTAGCAAACATGGTCTTTCTGAATAGAATAGATACTTAGAACTAAAAGAAAAAAGAATATGTCCAACACAGGGTTTCTTGTGAGGCTTTTTTTATAAAACTGTTCATCCTTGCCTTTGTTAAGCTTTTCCCAAACACTTTCAAAGAACTTGACTGCATTGATGTGCCCTAACTATTGCTTTCTTCCCTAGGGTGTGGTTAGAAAGACTGCCTAGCAGATCTTGCGAAGCTGCAGTTTGGTGTTATATACACACCACATCATGCCAATGTTTCCATGGCTTACTCGATGTTTGTAAATTTGTAGGAATTAATGGGCAGTGGGCATAATGGATAGATCAAAATAATAGGTGGAGCCCATAGCATCTACATAATCAATAGCAGCTACAGGATTGGAATAAAAAGCTTCAGCTCTTCTGAGAATGAAGATAGGAGCTTTGTGCATCCTGTTTGATTGGTGTTCACTTTTATTTGCCCTGTTCATACGACAGGTAGGCAATCCGTTAGTAGAATTTGCTTTAGTATGTGTGTAAGCTGTTTTGAAAGACACAAAAGCCATGGAGAAGGGGCTTTTAATTTTCTGACGGGGTTTTGTTCTATGTGTTTTGGAAAAAGGAAAGGTAAATTACTTTTTATTAAATAAATAAGTGATTAGGCTTCAGATACAACCTGCTAGAGCAGTTGTGAAAGAATGAGTTATTAGATTCCAGAAGAATTCTTAGGAACATCTGCAGGAACTTGATGGGAAAGGAAAGATCTTCATTGATTTGCACTGGAAAGCTATTGAATTGCTGATGTTAAAATGTTATATTACCTGACCACAGTTTTGCATGAAGCATTTTGAAAATGACTCACTTTTATGTTGAGGAATCAAGTTCATGATTATGGTCATGTTACGGAATTGGCTGTAATTTTAATGGAGAGTGTTTGAAAATCTTGAGTCTTTTTTACAGCTGTTCTACAATCAGCTCATCAGTAGTGAGTGTGCTTAATAGGTGTCTCCTTTACTACAAAGGCATAAGAAGTCAGGATTTGGTGAAATGTGATCAAGGGCATTTGAGGATTTTCTTGCGGAAGTATAGTGAATTAGTACTAAACATTCACATGTACCTGTCAAATAAGGAATTGTCTTTTTATTTGTTCCTTGAAATAGTTTCAGATAGTTTAAGAGAGATTTAGGTAGAGAGAACTCAGAGGATCACAAAGGCTGATTGCTTAGGATTTTTTTTTTAAATTGTAGTAAGTATGAGAAAGTGTGGAGTGAGTCTGGAAGTGGTGATTCCTAGGACTTCAAATTCATTGTGGAATGTCTGTTGTAAAATGCAACTCAAACCTTCTCATTCCATAATAAATGTATAATTTTAAAGAATGAATTAGAGGTTTTTTTTTTTTAGATGAAATATTCTGACTGCAAATTTTGTGTTAATAAAATTAATCATACACTTCAAGGAAATTCTAGTAAAAGTCTAGCTCAGATGTCTTATTCTGTCCTTCTGATGTTTTGAACAATGTAATTGAGGATACAGTTTTTGAGCAGTTATCTTTGTCCTGTCTGATCAATGTGAGGGACATGATTCTGGGTTTTAATTACCTAGATTTGTCTCTTACCTATGAAACTAGACAAACTAGTGAACACATTTTTGATGTTGTTTTGTTTCTTCCTTCCCTCTACTTTTTTTTCTAAAATATTTTGGAGAATCCCCACCCACCTCCTAGCAAAATGACAGCACCACAATAACAACTGCAACAGTAGTCCTACTGCTGCTCAGGCTTTTCCCAGTGGATACTTGGACTGGATATCAAAATACTCTTGTATGAAGGCTAATTTGATGCCTGTGGCTTATCTTTTAGATGCAACGAGTAAGAATTGAGCAGTTTTGCAGCTTCAGCCTTTTCAGTGGTAGATCACTGCGAGACAGTGTTACTCTGTCCGTTGATGTTGCAGGCAGGTTCCTTAGATGGGTTTTATTCTCCTTTTAGGGTTAACTGAAGAGCTGTGATTTATGCAACTACCTTGATAAACAGTGGGACTTTATCTTGTAATGCTTTCATAACCAAAAGCACAACCAAGACTTCTAATGTTGATTTCTAATTAACTTGGATAAAATGATCTGGGGTTATGGTCCTGTTCAGTGAATTTTGTTTCTGCCTGTTTCTTGCTTTCCTAAAACATCTTTGACAGTTCTTTGGTTATAAGTCTTAAGCATGGTTCCACATGAGTTGGAGTGGAGTATAGTAAATGTTCTTTCTCTTATGCTGTATGCACTATACTGTAATAGCTTAATTTTCTGGACTGTTTTATGCCTTCTGTGCAACTTGGAGAAGTGAGGTTAATTAAGTCAAAAGGTGTTTTCTTTCAACATGCACCTAAAGACTAAGTTCTAACAGTAAACAGTTTAGAAAACCATCAGCTTACAAATGTAACTTAATTATAAAGGGTTAGTAAAAACCTTTTGCTTAGTTGCATTAAACCAGCTCTTTAAAAGAACTTTTATTTGAATTCCTTTTCAGTGGTCTTACTATAAAGGAACTGCAATTACAGCAGAGCATGGGTCTCTCTAGTACTTTATGGAATAGAGTACTTACTACTCAAAAGTCATTTCAACTGGTACGGAATCTCTGAATAGAGGCATAAGTGAATGCAAACTTATAGTAAGATCAGAATTATGGCTGAAAGATGGTGTGCGAACATGCACATAGGAAGTATCTGTATAACTACATGCATCAAATAAAGTCCCTGTGACTTCAGGCACAGCTCTGACTCTTTATGAATCTTGTTTTCACAAGTGTTTTCAAACTGCAAATCAAATAGTTTGTGGGTTGGGTTGAAAGGGAAATTGAGTCCTACTTCCAATTCTGCAAATAAATTATAGGGTTAGTTGGTTCAAGTTCACTGTCTTACTAAATCAGTGGAGTGAATACAGTACTTTTTTTTTTTTTGTCATGGTTTTAAGGGAGATCATGGAACTACTTCAGCTTCTGGTATAAATCTAGATTTTTGTATTGGAATGCTGTGGTGCAGTTAAATAGTTCATCTGCAGTACTACCTCAGCCTCAACTAAAACAGTTTAATAATGCTTCTTAACTTGAATGTATGCACTGAAAAGGATAGTATTTTATCCAGGAGGAGAATGACTTGAGGAGCATGCAGTCCAGGAGAAACTAGTATCCAACATATTTCTATGGGCAAGAATAGTGAGGTGAAGAGGAAATTTTTTTTAAAGCAACCCTACTTTATTTGTGGACATATGTCTATACACTTAGTCATGTAAACTTTGGCTTGACTATATTAGTTGCTCTAACTGTTGTCTTGTTTCAATAGATAAATGATTTAAAGTAGACAAATATTTTCTGGTCTCTTTAAACAAGTTCAAGTTTGAAGAATATAGCTAGTTTGAAGCAGCTATTGTTCAGAAATTCTCTAATATACCTGGTGAGTGTCAGCCACATGTTTGCCATGCTTTGTGTACAGCTCTGGGGAAGCACGAGACACTTACTGTCTAGCATGCGACCAGTCACAAACCAAAGACCAGCTAGCTAGTATTAAATTAGTGAACCTGTTTTGATAGTTCTTCAAAACGTAGTCATTCTAATTAGCTTCCAAATCTGTCAATATGTTTTCCAGCTCCTGGAGATGTGATAAATTTTCTTGGCAGGTTTATCCTGCAGGGGACTGTGGCTTACAGCTAGTAAAGAAAATGACCTTGCAGAGAGTAGATAAGAATGTTAATGATAGTGTAAAACATGGATAAGCTTGTCTTTTTCTAGTTGTGGGAAGAATCCCAAATCTTCCACATGATTGTGAAGTTTGGAATAGATATGCTTTAAGGTTAACTTACACCAAAAGCAGTTTACAACAGGAAATACTCTGTTCCATCATTTCAGTCTCTACTCCTCTTCCAAAACAGATATCTTTCACAGATAAGGTTTCTCAATGGATATAACCTTGGACCGTGAAGACAAGCAAACTGTCCTTCTTTGGTGATATGCTGGGTAGGTATTGTCCAAATAGGGCAGATCATTGACCCTTGTGGTTGTTGAAAATGTGGACATTGTGCTGATAGCATTCATTGATTTACTTTTGTGGAAACAAGGCACCAGATGAAATGAGACATGATATGACCCAAGCTTGTCTTTCTGGCAGTAACTTTGTTTAGATGAGTTAAATATTACTTCCTTTGCTGCCTGAATCTATCCAGTTCTTAGATTTTATTCTGGCTTGCTAGAGCATCCTTCCAACATGATAGTTGAAGCCCTACATGACAGATTTTACCTTCTATAATGATTTTTCTCTGAAGTGGATGCATGTGTGTACAGTTTTCAAAAATACTGCGTTCAGATTTGATGTCCAGGTGGGCTACATCTGAATATATGTAAGGCAAGGTGGAAGAAACATTTCATTTTAGACCTTTTTCTGTTGCACTGCTGCTAGTGCTATGGTCAAGCTGTCAGGGGGAAAGGGAGAAATGAATTTGATTTCGTTTGAGTTGTTTGTTGCTGATGCTTGAGAGGTTGGGATATGGTCACTTTCTGTTTCTTGTGACTGTATAATCTCAGTATGATTGGATTTGGAGGGAACGTGCTGCTGACCTAATGCTTGTCAGTGATAAACTAGAAAACAGGCCATTTATTCTCAAAGAAATAGGTGCACACTCCTAGTTGCTGGATTTATCATTTAAACATTCATTGGAACTGCAGCAGGCTTTTGTGGCAGTTGGAAGGCAAATCTTTAAGCATCTTGATCTGTGTTTGGAAAATCTGAGAATTGTTCTTGTCTAAAAACAGACTCGTCCTTGTTTTGAGAGCCATAGAGAGCTCTGTTTGAAGAAATGAGTTAAATACTGCAGCAGTACCTCTGAAGGCAAACAGAGCTGCTGTTGTTTGCTCCACAATAGCTATTGCTCAGCCTCAGACACTAGCATTTTTTTTAACAATATGGCTAGGGTCTGGAGGAGCCCTCAAAGTGCTTCGGAGCTCTTAAAGAACAGCACCCTTCAAATGAGCAGTATCTTCAAAGTGTCACCATTGGTTTAGCCCTGAACCTGTGGATTTGGAAGTACAGTAGTGTCAGTTTCTCTGTAGCAGTTTAATGGACGCTTCCTCTAGCCAAGGCAGTTTATCCCTACAAGTCATCAGTAATTTTGATCATCCCTGTTTTACACCGAGTTCTTAAGAGAACTCTTACTAATCCTTTAACCTGTCAGATTTTTTTCCCCTTAGCTGTTATTACTTATTAGCTCAGAAAGTAACTACAGGAATTTGGACATTCCAAAGTGTGTGTTAGACAATACTGTATTTGATAAAAGTATCTGTCAGTATTTGAAGAAGGAGCTGTTAATATGTTGTTGGATATCAGGTGAAAATATGTATTGTAATATGGTTAGGAGATACAATTCAGCTGTTGCAAGCATGCAACAAGTTGTACTCTAAAACTAGATTAAAAAAATTGCTGACACTTCAACCTTAAATGCTAAGCTTGATTTTGCTACATTGTCTTGCAAGGTAGGTATCCTTTTTGGACATATTCCAGCATGTTTTTTTAGTAAAAGTCAAACTAATTTTTTTTCCTGGGAACTACATCTATTTCTTACCAAGTTTTTTAAAGCATAGTTATGATGCAGTTCTTCAGTAATTTGCTTTAAACAACTTTACATAAGCAAAAAAGACTTTAAAAGGCAACACAGCTAATGTGTCATACCTGTGAGGAAAAGTCCCTTCTGAGTTTGAAGTTAGGAGTTGCCAGCAATACTAAGCTAACTGGCATGTGGAGATGTGTTCTCAGAGAAGTCAGGGAAAGGTGGGTGGAGAATGGGAACATTTGTTCCCTTTCCTGCAGTTGAGATGACTTTATTTTCTTTCTGGTAGGGCAGAACATAGGCTGCTGATTTATGTTAGTCTTTCCTCATTCACCTCCAGTTTCCGTGCATGGTTTTTATCCTTAATTCAGCTGCGGTGCTTCTAGGCAATTTGTACACAAGTATTTATTGCTATAACTTTGACAGCAATGTATGCTTATGAAAAGATCATCAATTATCTTTTCTAGCTGGAAACTTGTAGAGGAACGCAAGTAGCAGAAGACAGACTTAGCGTGGAAAATTGCTACGAATAAAGACTACCAAAAGCTCTAGTTGTTGGATAGCAGGGTAAACGGAGGTGGTATTAAGAGTTTCTCGGAGGAAGTAGTCCTGTCAAGAATTCTTAAACAAAAAAAGCAAATGTAGGTGTTCCTGCTTCTTAATATGGGTATGTGAGTATCGATATATGTTTTTTTTTTTTTCCTAGTGAATAAATTTCATCATGTAATCATAGCTTTGGATCTGGATGTTGTATAGGTTTGGTATTCTGTAAAAGTTTAAGGAGAATAATATAACTATTTTGGATCTGATGTCAACCACATGCTCAAAGGAGCATAGTCAGAAATAACTGAGGCAGGAAACTTTCTGATCTATTCTGGCCTTTAGTTTTCTTTATACCACATGACCCGAAATATTGTCAGATTTTTCAGCTAGCTAAAAGTTGGACCATAGCAACACACCTATTTCAATACCGGCAGTATTACTTTTTTTCCTCTAATTCTGTTTTAGCTTTTAGAAACAGATGTTGGACTGTAGCCCATGTACTGGGTGTTGTAGTGAGGATCCTGTGCTTACTTAAAAGATTGTCTCTGCCTGTGCGAACAAGTTTGCCAATTGAGGTTATGGCATTATGTCTGAAGTAGTACTGAGCTTTCCTTTGGGGCAAGGCAGATGAAATAACGGTGTGATGTACTGTGGCCAATAGAAAATAACAGTGCTTGTTCTGTTCTAAATATGCTACTGTATCCCACTACCAGTTTTTTTAGGTGCTTTACCAGTAATTGTAGGAGCAATTCTTGTCAGTGAAGGGAATCAAAGTTTTGGCACATTGGACAGCAAAACACAAGATTTCGTATCCAAATTCCTGAAACTGGAGCTTATGCAGCTGATAACTCTTTTCTGGCAAGTGACCACTTAGAGCATGTTCAGAGGCTTTGTCATGATACGAGCATGTGAAAAGCACAACACAGTGTCTTTAATATGAAAGGTACCTGACATGTAGAAAAGTATTCCAAAAATACATATATACTTTTTGGGCAAAAAGTGCAAATTAAGCCTACAGTTCTTCAGTCCTAACATACAACATCTCATGTATCTTCCCTGGTAAGTTCCTGCTTGCAATACCCTGCTATTTCAAAAAATAAAAAAATAAAAAAAAGGGGGGGGGGGCACTTTGAAAGTTGCATTCTTGTATTCTTGGGTGGTGTAGGTGAAGAAAGGCTCTCATCCTGTTCAGGTATTCAGTGTTGTAATTCTTCTTTGCTTAAGAAACATTCTCCATCTTTGTTTAGGGGGACTTTTTGTTTGTTTTAAACCATGGTTTTGTGTAGTCTGTGCATTCTGGTAATGTTTTGTAGATCTGCTACAGGAGACTACAACTAGACTTCTACTACATCCGCCTGCTATTTTTTATAACAGTCTAAGGAGAAACAGTAAACTGTAGTGGAACTATAGCCATATGTTGTAGTCTTCTACAGTGAAAGTAAGCTGTTTTAAGGTTTTGATGAAGACATTACTATATTGGACTTCACAGAATGGATTGAAGTTGGCCTGAGGCACAGGTTGAATTCTGGAGGTCATTAAGGTCATGGTCCAAATACCACATTATTGTGGAAAATAGCATTATATTTATCCTTGGGAAGTCTTCCAGTTTCTAGTATCGAGACTTAGATACAATCCCCAAGTTGTTGACTGGGAAAGGGGAAAGAAATAATTCTACAGTTCAAATTGTTAACTGAAGCAAAACCTAAAACACCTGAGCTCCGTGCTAAATTTGAGTAGCAATCCATTTCTCTTCATTAGAAGACATATTTGTGAGTGACTCAAATCTTTAGTTTGTGTGAGAATTCTAATAACGTTTTTGGAAAAAAGTTTTCTATTGGTGAAGGTTGGAAACTTGTATCGTCTGTAGAAATACATTTTTTTGTAATCAATATAAAAACAACAGATCTCATACCAAGCAATTAACTTTACCTTCTCTGTGGCATAGCATCCTTTGTAGAAAGGCTCAGCCTAACACTGACAGGGGACTTTGCTGACACAGGCAAAATACCAGGGCCAGCGATTGGCAGATGCCTGGTTCCCTGTCTTCTGTCAACGTATTTGAAGCATGTACTTGTGATTATATTTGAATGATACGACCTTTAGTTTACATGGGACAGCCACTTAGTCTTAAAGGACCATGCACACAGAGATAAAAATAGACTAAAAATTGAGCTATTTTCTTAAATGGGTGGGTGTCCAATTCCCTGAAGAAACTATTAATAGAGACAGTTTACGATAAGATCTGGAATGACTGTAGTGACCCTGTGGGACTCTTTGGAATGGGGGGGGGAAGACATTTTTAAGTACTAGTTATAGGTTTAAAAAAAAAAAAAAAGTCTGGTAAGCATTTCTTTCAGGTGTGAGGTTGAATGTTTGCATCTATGCAGTTTATGTATCTTCTGCACATCTGAACTCCTAGAAGTTCCTTAATATATATATTTATTTTTTTAACTTCTCTTAAGGTCATAATGGTTTCCATACCTGAATACTATGAAGGAAAGAATGTCCTCCTGACAGGAGCTACAGGCTTCATGGGAAAAGTGCTTCTGGAAAAGCTGCTCAGATCTTGTCCTAAAGTAAAGGCAGTATATGTATTGGTAAGACACAAAGCAGGGCAGACACCTGAAGCACGAATAGAGGAAATGACCAGCTGTAAGGTATGTATCGTGTGCCCACAAAGTGCATTTTTGTCCTTCTGTATCTCATTCCCATTTCATTATGTGAACAACTTTGGTTTGCCTAAAGCAAAGTATTGTTAGGTGTTTTTTTTTTGCTCTAACAGAAATCTAAAAGCGAAGATCTTGCAGTGCTTCTGTGGCTGTTTTTCAAGCTGTTATTCTCTAGTAAAGCCAGTTATGGAAAATTATTTAATTTAGGAGGAGGGTGTTCAGTATTGAGAACTCAAATACCTGAGTTAAAACTTGTTAAGAGAATGTATAATCTAGTGCAAGAGGTAGTGTGGACTGGGAGTTTTAAGACTAAATGGAGACCCTTCTTCAGAGGGTCTCAAGTCACTTTTTCTCCATGTGCCTTATTTTCTTTTCTGTAAGATGAGGTTTAGTGCTGTTGGATCTACCAGTAAATGAGGAGATGTTATTTCGACAGGTGGTTTAAATAGCTTGAACGATCTATGAGTGTTGCCCATCTCTCCGATATAGCGTATCCCATTTATAATGGGAAGGGGAGCGATCTCTAGCATAAACTTTGCTAAAGCAGCGTTTGTTTATTCCTATTATGCCTTCCTCTCTTGTGGGACATTGGGGTTGGCAGTTTAATTTCTCAGGCTTAGGAAATGTGTTCATAGTGTGGTCTCTACAAAGTGTGTGCTTAGAGGGTACTTAAAGGGAATCAGTAAGAGTATGACTGCATTTAGGGCAGGAGGGTTAAGTTATATAAATCGGGACTCTGAATTTCCTTACAACTCTGACTGGTTAAGATCATAGCAGATGTGATGATGGCTTTGTCACTAGTAGACTCTTCTCCATAACCTTCTCAAAACTCTGGCTCATTGCTCAAAAGCATCTGCTTGCGGTTCAGTACCATGTCATAGAATGCAGCAAGAATGAGTTACAGTGGAGTTCTGTTTTAAAATCCAGTTGCAAATTCTCTACATAAAGTCATCAGTTTGCTCCCTGAAACAAAAGTTCAAACTCCTCCTTCTGAGAGGAGGAAGGAAAAGCTGCTCAATCCCTTCTTTGTATACACCATTACCCAAGTAAAATGTAGGTGGTATTCAGGCAGAGGGGAGAGTAGCGGTAGTGTGGGCTGACTGAAGCCTCGCTGAAGTTTAAGCCTCTGTATAGCTTTTGGGAAGCTCATGTGTTATAAGAGGCTTTTAAATTTCAGTCCAAATCTTCTGCTTATATACCAACTTGAGCTCAGCTAGAACAATCAGATGTGTTTTTTGAGTCTGGGTGAGCATTTATTGCTGCAACAGGTTCAAATCTGATGTCCTGTTAAGTAAAACTAGTGCTTGAGGTAATCCTACATTTTACTCCCTAGAGTAAGAGCATAATTGGATGGCATTGCACATCTATGCAGAGGGATAGCTAAAACCAGATGTTTGTTCTAGTTTTATCACATGGTTAGGCGAAATAGGTTTGAAAGTGTGTAGTTTAACTGACATTGACTTAATCAAGATACCTGCAAAAGATGATGGAAATTTTTAGCGGTATCTGTTGTCTTAATTTGTCCTGTTGCAAGGGCCCAGCCAGTAATTTTTCACAGTTTAAATGGGTCCATTAAGCGGTTCTAGAGATGCTTGGGCATGCTGTTTCTAGAAGAGTTTACAGACTAAATGGGTGAATGTGATAGTTAAGATGAACTGATCTGCAAATAGGCAAAAAAAAAAAAAAAAGTTGAGAGATATAATAGCTAATGTTCAAATACCTAATTCCTCTGTTAATTTGTCATGTGTTACATGTGCTCTAGGTGTTTGTTCTTGCTTCCCCTTTGTACTGGTGTTAGTGGTAGTATGAGTAATAATGACAAGAATATATGGCTATGGGTGTGAAAAGGAGCAGAACATACAGATTAAAAATTCTGTACTGTTTCTGTGTGTTTTAAATGCTTATCTATGGGACTGCATGTCTATTATAATGCGTGTCACACATCTTAGTATGGTTAAAGGGCAGTGGTTTCATTATGCTAGAGTCAGGCAACATTGTTCCATGTAAATACATAACAAGTTTATTTTAAAAATGACAGAAGGCTTCCTGCCCTTAAGCAAACACTGTTTGATGTAGTGTGTGAACTAAGAATCACAGGCTTTAAATGCTGTATTGGCAACTTTGCCCTTTAAGGTGAAATCTTATGCTTGGGAAATCAATCCAAGACTTCTATCACTGGGCATGTCCCATATTATCACTGCAGGGTTACCACTGTAAGATATTGGCCCATGTACAATTAAGAAAGGCCTGCTCTGGTTTAAAAAAATTAAAAAAAAACCAGACGTGTTTTATTCCACTTCCACAATATTCTTTTGCTCAGGAAAACTTGCATGCTGATTGTCTGTGCATTAAGTTGCATGGTTAGAATCCAGTTAACCACAAGGATATATGATGAACACTGTTGTGGGTGAGGTTTTTTTCCCAGTGATTTAGTTGAACACTAATTTGATAAGACTTGCTCAGATGTTCTAACACAGTGAGCAGCCTTTAACCCTGCCTTTTTCTCTCTTAACTGTCCAGAGAAACAGATGGTCGTTTTGTTTTGTTTTTTTTAATCTGGAAGTTCCCCAAAACTGGCACAAGTCCAGGACTGTGTTTCTTAAATCATTGGATTTTTTTCAAGCTTGATGAAAGCCTTCTAAATCTAAGAAATAGAATGACTTGTGCAGGTTTGCAAGAATTTGAATAGACACTATCTACCTTGGAAATTAGCTAGGCTGCTGTCTTTCCCCTGTTGAAAGAAAATAAATAATAGTATTTAGACTGCTACTTAAAATTGCTTTAAGTTCTGGTGTCTAACAGACCATTTCTTCTGACAGACCATTTCTTCTAACAGACCATTTTCTTCTGACATTTGGAGAGATCTGGGTATAAGGATAGGGATGAGAAAAGTTTTTTTTTTT